>JAJPUD010005313.1:15960-79048 GCA_023553655.1 Myrmecobius fasciatus
CCCAATTAAAACAGACCTGTTTTGAAGTTCTTCCAGAGTATCTTCTTCTAGAATTGTGTTGTCCTCCAGATATTGTGGATTATTTTGCTTCAAAATCAGTCTAGAGGCTTCATATGTTGTTGGTTTGAGGGAAGGTTAGAGGAGGTTACAGAGACTCCTGTCTGATCTCTGCCACCATGGCTCCACCCCTGGAAGGAAGTCCTAAAATGATTGATACTGATAAGTATCAATAAGGTAATATAACAAGATAAATATCAGTAACACATAAACCAAAGCTCTTTGGGGTCCTCAAAAAATTTTTACTAGTGTAAAGGAGTCCTGAGACCAAAAAATTTGAAAACTACTGAACATTATTTTCTGTTCATTTCAGCAGACCCCATTGGTAGAGGCTGTTTTTGACATTATCTCTTAAAATTATTTCACTTGGTATTGTATAGTGAATCCCATAACTTAAAAGAGATGTACAGAAGGAGGCTGATTTCATCCAGGCCTCTTTCTGGTAATAGCACTCTTTATCTAAAACAGATGACCAATTATACTATTTTAAATGCACTCAGTAAAGGAGATTACACTAAACCATTCAGTCCCCCATCCCATTTTGTGTAGGTAGGAAGGGCTTTGCTCTTTCTAAACAAAATCCCTCTTATTACATTCTTATTAATTCTAGTTTCTTCACAACGAACTTGACTCTAAGTATGGTCCCTTTCTCAGAAAGAAAAAATGAGGAGCAAAAGAAAAAGACAGAGTGAGTTTAAGGAGAGATATTAAAATACTTATATATGAACAAATGAAAAATGTCTGTGCCCTATTTCAATAAGTATCTCATAGGTTTTCCAGAAAGTACTATTAGCACAAGTAAGAATTACACAGACATTCAGACATGAAACCCACAGTTTATGATTTATTTTAAATTGTATTTTATCATCCACTTCTATTTCAAAAAATAATAATTCAGTACCATCTGTGTCTGGAGTTTTCTCCTTAGAGAATTAGACTTACAGAAAGGGTGGGAAGGAGACTAGGTAGGTCCAATTCATGAATGCTGTTGAGCATTATCTAATAAGCTAACTGACTTCTCTAACATATTGTGGCCCAAAAGATGAAGAGTCTCTTGACCAGCTGTCTTGGAAAGATTGAATCACTACTCTTGCAATAGCCAAGCCATCACTTAAAATGAAGAAACACATTGGGGTTGGGGTGGGGGTGAGGGATGGGAAGAGGGAAGAATAGCAAATGTTTTTTAAAAAGTAAAGACCAAAAATGAATGGGAATTTTTGTATCTTTTTTTTTTCCATTTTGGCAGAGATATTACAAACAGAATTTGTTTTGGTGTGGTGGGTGTTTTGGTTTCTTCTTTTTTTGTAACTGGCTGACTAAAATAAAACAAATATTTTCACTCAGAGAAGAGAAAATTCTGTCTTAAATAGCACTATCTGGTTTCTAGTGCATTTAATTAAGGAAGTTGTTGAGTGTCCTCATCCATTTCATCAAATGCCCTTCTTAAAGTTGAGTTCAATTTTTCATTCATCCATTAGAGTTTCGTTGTTCTCACTATTTAATCCCTTGGTGTGCTTTTCTTGAAGTAGAACTATTGCTTCTAAAATGTAAACATACATTTATATTCTTCATGGTCTCTAAGTGTTAGAATTGACAAGACACTTGGAGGCAAGAACTCACTCTAGAAGATTAAATTCATTAAAATAAAAGTCATCCAAATATCTAAGAGACTAATATAATACATTCTTCTCAGTTCAGACATGGAAAAATGGAGAAATGATGAGTCCTTGTCCAGGGTGAAATTGCTAAACTTTAGAGCTAAAAGGGACTTTAGATGGGATTTAATCTAAACCCTCATTACACATTTGAGGAAACTGAGGTACAAAATAGATGAATATCTTATTCAGAATCACAAAGTTGGTTGGTAGAAAAGCTAAGTTTTCTCTCCTTTATCTTAAATCCTGTGAATCTAAATCACATCCCCTTTTCTCTGTGTGTAAAGGAAATAAGGCTATAACAACAATTTTTTTAAATGGTGCTGAGAATCAGGAGAAGAGGTGGTAGGTTTTATTAATGAGATTATATCTAGAAACAGCTGAACCAGATAGAAAAGCTTTTGCTTCATCATCAAAAGACATGGATTTTACTCCTGGTATTTAACTCATTCTCAAAGTATTTCAGCTCTGTGATGTACTGGTAAATCTTTTATAACCACCCATGGGGAAATAGAGGATGTGTTCTAAAATACACTTTCACATTTAATCTGTAATATTGACATATTCTCTATCACTTTCTTTTTTTTCTGTTTTCTTTTTTTCCCCTGAGACAATTAGGGTTAAATGACTTGCCCAGGGTCACACAGCTAAGGAAGTATTAAGTGTCTGAGACCAGATTTGAACTCAGGTCCTCCTGACTTCAGGGTTGGTGCTATATCCACTGCCCCCTCTCCATCACTTTCTTATGCCAAAGCCATCAACTAATTGATATATCAAGTCCTGATCTGTAGTATTTGCTGATTGCTGAAGTGTAAATGGTCACACTGAAAATTTAAAGGATAAGTCTCTTGAACTGGTTAGAATCAACTGGGGTATATCCCTGAATTGTGACCTCAGGCAAGCAGTATTTAAAACAATGTTGAGATAGTGGAAAGAGCTCTAGGCTTAGAGAAACTTGGATCTGAATCCCAAAGCTAAAACTTACTCAACTTTGTGACTTTGGGCAAGTCATTTAATCAATCCATCAACAAACATTTATTAAATGCCTACCATGTGCCAGTTCTAATTGCTAGAGATACAAATTTGAAATTTGTATTTAAAATAGTTTGAATTTGTTGTGGTCTTTGTGCTCAAGGAGTTTACATTTTGTCCAGAAAGAGACAAGATTAGGTTTGGAATAGATTTAAAATGTAGTATTTCCCTTGGAACTGGAAAAGTATGCTTTGACTCATTACCAGTGTAAGCTCTGCTTAATAGGAATACAAAAAATACATACAAGATAATGAGAGGAAGGAAGGGGAAATAATCAAGGAAAGTATTAGGAATTGAGTGGTAGAATAAGGAAGGCTTCATGAAAAGGTGGTGTTTTACTTGAGCTTTGAAGGAATCTAGAGATTCTAAGTAGGATAATTAGATGACCCCATGGATAGAGTGCTGGGTCTGTAGTTAAGAGGACTCCTTTTCATAAGTTTACATCTGACCTCAGATATTTACTAGCTGTGTGACTCCAGGCAAGTCACTTGTTGCTGTTTGCCTCCATTTCCCCATCTATAAAATGTGCTGGAGAAGGAAATGGCAAATCACTCTAGTATTTTTGCCAAGAAAACTGCAAATGACATCACAAAGAGTCAGACAGGACTAAAACAACTAAATAACAACTACAAAGAATTTTTTAAAACAAAAAATGAATAGGGAATGTGTTCCAGGTGTGGGAGATGGTCTTTAAGTATATGTGAAACAATAAGAAAGCTAGATTGACTGGACAGTAAAGTAGAGGTTATTTGCTCCAACTTCCTCGATTTACAAATGAGGAAACAGAAAACTAGAGAAGTTTAATGATTTATCAAGGGCCATAAGTATAATTTAAACCCAGATCCTAATAAAGTCGGAAAGGAAGATTTGTATGCAGTTTTAAAGTTATTTAAATACCAAACAAAGGAATTTATATATGATTCTAGAGATAATAGAAAGACCCCTGAAGTTTATTGAACACAAATGATGTGTCAGATCTGTTCCTTAGTTGCTTTATCTGTAAAATGGGGGAAATCTATCCATAGCAATTGCCTCATAAAGTACTGTAAAGATCAGAAGAGATAGTGTGTGTAAAACATTATCTCTATCAGTTATTATCAGTATTTAAAATAGAAAAACCTGTATTCTAATCCTGCCTACAAAATTTACTATCTCTGTGATCATAGGTGCAGATGAATTATTGATTTGTTTCTAAAAAGAAAATATCCAGTATTTAGAAGGAATTTCCCCTCAAAGTTCCCTACACTAAAGAGTTCATAGGTCAGGATTCCTCTTGAAGCTAAAACAAAAGAACAAATGATAATAATAACAATATAACAATAATAATATCTAACAATATAGCACTTACTGTGTGCCAGGCTCTAAGTGCATTATAATTATTATCTCATTTGATCCTCACAACAACCCTGAGAAATAGATATCCTCATTTCACAAATGAGGAAACCAAGGTAAATGGGTTAAGTGACTTGCTTAGGGTCACATTGCTAAGTAAATATCTAAAGCCAGCTTTGAAGTGTGTTGTTCCTAACTGCAGGCCCAGTACCCTATCCACTTTGCCACATCCTTCTGATGGATGAGAAATATTAAAATACAGAAAGAAGAATAAAAAAGTGTAGAAGACGGTAGTTTTAAAGGAATAAAGATAAAAATGTATCCTGCCTCTAACACATATCAGCTTCATAACCCTTGACAATCTAAGTAGTACTCTAGATGGCTCTTTAAGACAATAATTTGCAGAGAAAGTTTTGACTTTCATTGGCAAAGGGAGTTGCCTTATCCAGTAGTTTTCCTATATTCATGAAATCATACATAGAATGCCCTATTCCTATCCATAAAGATAAAGCACACATTTTTTTAAAAAGCTGCTACATTCAAATCTCTGCAATTTTGAAAAAAATTCTCCAATAATTAAAGAGTGAGTCTAGAGAAAAAATCTAGTTTCTTTGGGGAGGGACAAGACCAGGCATTGACTTCCATGGTCATGAATATGGAAAAAAAATGAAATGAAAATTCAGAAGCTAAATAGCCTAGATAAACATCATCTAAATCTAAGTCTAAACCCTAAATTGAATTTGGGAGCATGAATTATGCATCTTGACTCTCTTAATGGATCAATTTAACTGGATTATGGTTCAGCTTTCTGCCTTAAAACCCAAGTCTACTTTCCCTGGAATCTACCAAAAATGTGTTGAACCATTCAGCTATAATTCTGTCAAGAAGTGTAATTAAATTCACAGTGAACAACTACAGTATTTTCAACAAAACCATACTATATAGTTTATATTTGATGTCATGATAAGGAAAAAAAGGAATTCATATTTCTCCCTTAAAACTTCTGAATTCATTAACTTTCCCCTATGGCATCTATTGCTTTTTCTTATGCAGAAATTGCTTATTGCTTTGATTCATGATGGATTCTTTTAGAGCTGAAAATGAAATAAATTCACTTTTTAGTTCTTAAAGGCAAATTGGATCATATAATGAAAACCTGTTATTAAAAATAGTGTTACATAAAAGCATTAGAATATATTTTTTGATGGAAAGAATTTTTTTTGTCAAGGCACCTAATACATTACCTTGTATATATAATAGGTATTTAATAACTATTTCTTGAATTGTTGAATTAAAAAGTAACATCACTTTGAAATATATTACCTTTATTTCTGATACTGTTTCCTTTTTGTAGCTTGGTATTGGTTTTTTTCCTAATGGTTTGGATGCATAAAGAATATGAGGTATTCAGAATTCCCATATTCTGTCAGCCTTATGATGGGAACAACACGGTAGTCTAAACCTCTGACAATAGTTGTAAGGGGTAGGTAATCGAAAGTTACATTCACAATAACCTCAATGATCAGATCATGCTCTCAGACATCTCAATTTCTCTCATTACCATATGATGAATCTTTTGTACATAAATTGGTCAAAACTATTTTCAATCCACCTCTTCTTCTTTTAGTTACCAAACCATAAAAATTATCCACCTAAAATGTGAAAGATTATTTCACTTTGTCATCCCAAACTTCCAAATAAAAATAAACAAATGATTAGCCTTTTCTTTTATCCTCCCTTCTTTTTGCTGTGGATCTGAAATCATTAAAACTTATGTATTGTTTGGAAAGGGCAGCTAGATGGCACAACGATGGACAGTGGATTGGGTTTTGAATCAGCAAGATTCATATTCCTGCATTCAAATCTGACATCAGAAATGTACTAGCTATGTGACCCTGGGCAAGTCACTTAACCCTGTTTGCTTAAATTTCCTCATCTATTAAATGAACTGGAAAAGCAAATGACAAACTGCACAAGTATCTTTGCCAAAAAAAAAAAAAAAGAAAGGAAGAAAAGAAAAGAAAAAAAGAAATAATCAAATATGACTAAAATGACAAAACAAAAAAAATTGTTTGAAAATGACCTCTTGTTCTCCTGAATTTTTCAAATGACCATTTATACAAGTATAGCTAAGACATTGTTTCTTCTGAAAACTTTTAGCATTTTAGCATTTGACTGGTTTATGAATAAATATAACCAATAAAAATTTAACTACTTAATATGCATAGCCCCAGAAGAATAAGCAATTTCAATTTGTACTTCTGGTGGGTTGCCTTAATATTTTTGTTTATTCTCACTTTTTGACTACTGCTTAAAGACAATGAATCCCAAGTACTCTCCACGTTTTAATTTAAAGGGAAATAACATTATATAGAGATAATTTGGAAATGGATAGTTCTTGGAAAACCAATAGACTCTAGAAGATACAAAGTCAGAGAGGACTTTCAAATTCTTTATAAAAGATGCTCCCTGTGGAGGGGACTCCCTTGTCATATGGGCCAAACCAAACATGCTTGGCTGCAAACAGCCTTCCTTTCCACCCAGGCAGTTTAGGAGATATAGATTTTGGTTTCTGTACTCCACCCAGATTCTGTTACATTTTTAATATACCTTTATAATGAAACATAATGTATGCATTAAAAATTCTTTAACAGTGTCTCAGAAAGAGGTAAAATAATATCCTGTTAACTGCCTCAAAGAAAAAGTCAAATATTTCAATTATTTAGCTCATTCTCACTACTGACTTTACTAAGGTTTATGCTGTTTACTGAGTGAAGTCAACAAGTCATCATTTATAACAAATTCTCCAATCTTTTCAGAATTGTGGCTGCCATATACAAGCCTGAATGCGAGGTTAAGATTTCAGATATCTGGTCACAGAAATTAACCTGTCTAGGCAAATTTAGAAGTTACCTTTGTCCAAAACATAACAAAACAACAACAAAATAGGATTGTACTTTGTTGTAGTTATTGTCATTGTTGTTATTTTGTGATAGATATGCTCATAAAAATCTGTGTGCAACTTGGATTTGGGGGCAGCTAGGTAGATAGAGTGATGGGCTTGAAGTCATGAAGCCTCATCTTTCTAAATTCCTAGTTCAAATCTGACCTCAGACATTTACTAATAGTGTGATCTTTGGAAAGTCACTTATCCCTGTTTGCCTCAGTTTCCTCATCAGTAAAATAAGCTAGAGAAGGAAATGGCAAACCACTCCAATATCTTTGCCAAGAAAATCCTCAATCAGGTCAAGAAGAATAAATTGAATGATATTCTAAATGTACTAAAGATGTTTATTACTTAAGGAATGTCTACAATGATTTCTTTTTAAATAAAGCATCCTTTTGTAATCTTAATTTGTAAGTTTAGATTTTTTCTGGCCACAAATTTCTTTCAAGTACTACATTCTACATGGTCTTTCAGGATCTGCTTTCCCTACCCTCATTAGCTGCTGGTGAATACCCTCCTAAATGGCCTATATAATTATTTTGTATATATTTGAATTTTTCCTTTTAAAATTTATTCTATATATCCTATTTTCCCTGTTACCATGCAAGCTTCCTTAAAAGTAGAAATTGTTTCATTCTTTGTAATCCCAGTACTTGACATGGTGTCTGGCACATTGTAGGTACTTTATAAATGCTATTGATTGATTGGGTGAAATAAAATACATAGATAGTGATAATATCATCCTGGTATAGCAATGTACAAGGTCAATAATGACAATGATGATAGGTTTGGAAAAAAATAGATGCAAGTGAAACTCCTTCAGAAAACTGTTCCTTTCAATATCAAAGTAGATAATCTATGATGATGAATCATAGATTGATGGATCAGCCTTCTTGCAGGCTGGGAAAATTCTTACATGTAATTTACTAGAGCAAAAATCCCTTAAGAAATAATATGCAACTAATTCCATCATCTCTGCCAGTGAAGTAAAGGAGGCACCCTTTTAGTTGTGTGTTCTATACAAAGGACTGTCGAGCTTTTGATATATATTTTTAATCTCTAAAGTGAGAAAGTTAATAAGGGTTATGAGTTTACTAAACTTCACAAGCTTCTGAACATAAACATAAGCAGCATTTTTTTGGATCCTACAGTAGCTGAATGGTCTTCCCTTTAGCAAGAGACATGGTGACCTCTTCATGTTCACAAGAGAAAAGGCCAGAGTTTAAGTGTTTGTTCTCCATGAAAGCTAATATCTATTAATGTATGGCAAAGTTATTTGGTAGTTTTCACTACTTCTCTCAAAGAATTTCTCTTTCTATGGCTCACTTTCTTCCTTATTGCACATTGTTAGTCTAGGACATTTTGATTCAATTCAATTTATCAAGCACTCACTGTACAAGGCGTTGTGCTAAGTATTGAAAGTATAAAAACAAAAATGAAATAGCTCCTCTCCTTAAGAAAGAAAATAACATATACACAGATGAACAATTAGAAGGCACATACAAATATATATTTGGGTCTAATCTATGGGGTATACAAGCAAAAACAGACAAAATAAGTATCAAATTGTTCTTTTTAAGAAAATTTGTATTCTGATAGAATAATTGTCCCAGAAGATAACCTATATAAATTCTATAGATAATACTCCAAATCTGTTTATTTTTTTACCCACTAGCAATATTCTCTATACTCTCTCTCTTTCATTTTTGAATGCTGTATTTCTCAAAGACATCACATATTGAATGAGCATTTATCAAGTACCTACTATGTGCCAATAACTGTCCTAAATGTTTGGAACAGAAAAGCAAGAAAGCCTCTACTCTCAAGAATGCACGTTCTAATAGCAAAGACACATATAGGAGGTTTCAAATCCAATCATAGGTCAACAATTTTTCTGCTATTTAGTGTCCTAGAGAATTGCTTGAACACCAAAGGATACTAAAGCACTCATGGTTACAGAGATGGTAGATTTTGTAGGCAGGATTTGAACATAAGTTTTCTACCTCGAAATAATGAAAGTGCTTCCAAGGTTGAATCTCCAAAAGAGAATCTCCCCTGAAAAATGTCTGTATATCTCCATGGGCTTGACTGGTAGTAGGGTGATGGTCTAAGGGGTACAGCTGTTCCTTGGGCTCAATCCTTGGAAGTCTGGGGCTAACCTACCAATGGGAAAATAGTTGGTGATCATTGGTGTTAGTGGTTGAAGGGATGTCAAACTCCTCTAAAAAAAAAAAAAAAGTAGGCTCTTTTCAATGATGGCCAGAGATGCTGTACTAGAAGTAACACTAGTCCATGGTCTGATAGTTACCATAATTCCCAGGGCAGTTGGACTCTAGGTCCTTGACTGGCTCCACAAGGTCCAAGGGAAGATGATTATAAAGATAGTAGCAGTGATTTGACTCTCCTAGCATATGGCAATTCTTAGGTCTTCCTTAGGACATCTTGCTACTTCAGATAAACTAGCTTGCCTGTCCCATAGATGGCAGTTGTTTGGCAATTTGTAGTAATTGAAGAGATTGATGGGCATTCTCTGTTCTCCACAGAGTTTGCCCTCCCACTCCATTCTGTTCGTGTGGTTTCACAATAAGTTAAAAAATATCAACACAGTATTCAAGAAAAAGAGAAACCACCATTTTAAAAATTATTTTCTAACATGTTATATTTCTTGAAGTTATATTTTAGGATTATATTTCTTAAAGAAAAGAAAAAAGTTATATCTAGGAGCCATTGGATATTGTTTCTACTTTCACAGAAGAGAGTAGTAGAGAAAATACTAGATTTAGAACCAGAAAAACTAGCATTAAATCCTGGTCTTGCCACTTTACTCTATGGGTGAGAAAGTCACTTAGACCACAAATGTCAAACAAGATTAAAAGCTGCACATCCCCACTCCCAGTCAGATTAAAGTATAACTGGAAAATGTTTAACAAATAAAAATATAATAAAATATGAATAATATTAATTCGAGATTTCCTGTCAATGTGTGACCTATAAGGATTCCCCTTTTTTAAAATTTGAGTATAATACTACTGACCTATTTCATTTTTTGTAAGTGGTTATGAGATAAGTGCCTTACAAAGTGCCATATAAATAAAAATTATGACTAATGTTGCCAACTTTCTTATAGAATTTCACATGAAAAGTCTAACCAAGATTTCTTAATATGAGATAGGTAGGTAAGTAGGTAGATAAATAATGGTATTTTATTACAAATGGATTCTTTTTTATCCTATGTATTTTGTTTTATGAACTTAAAAATATTATTCTGAGCTGGTTTTTATATTACATCCCTATAATACCCACTGTTACATAGGCTGAGGCTAGCAGGTTCCTTGGCTAGCAGATGTTCTGAGCTATAGGAAAGCTAGAACCAATGAAATGTCTGCACTAAGTTCAGCACCAATATGATGGCCTCCTGGGAATGGAAGGCCACTAGGCTGTCTGTGAGTATACTTCCAATATGATTGAAATAGAAAGGCTATGTGCCTCAGAAAGAAAAACTATTCTGACAAAAGAGGTCCACAGCTTAAGAACCTCTGTCCCAAATAACAGTCTTTTAGGAAAGTCATCTTGAACGAACAGATCCTTCTGGTTAAACATCAAGAGATTCTTTCAGGCATTACAGTTGCTTTGTTTGTGATGAAATGGTTGAACTCATGGGTCAGATTTGTGATGTCTTCCACTCTCTCCCCCTGGACTTTTGCACACGTTTCTCTCCTCAGAACAGCTCCAGCTGTATAGGTCAGAGCTCCCCAAGTTGAAGAGGTAGATGGGAGCTGGCCACCTACACAGACCACAAATGAATTACCCAGAGTCTATTGGCAAGGATGAGTTAAACTTACAGGCATGGGAAAATCTGTGCAGATATCCCTCAAGGTTGCCAATGGTTTTGTGAAAATCACAAGAAAATAAAAGGGTTTTGTTTGAGTTGGGCTTTTTTTTTTCCCCTTTTAACTCACTAACATAATTCACCCTGGACATTAAATAACAATGCTTCACCGGAGTACATTCCATCAAATACACTTCACAGACATTATCTCACTGATCTCTCCAAGATCCTTACAAGGTAGTGAAAGGGACAAGTATCACTAATGCACTAATTTTACATGCAGTGAGCCCGGCCATTCACACACAAGGACAAGAGATAGAAAAGTCGCAAATTTTTGCAGAAGGAATAGATCTTGTCCTCCCTATCTATGCAGAGCCATACTATAAAGAGTTGCCACAGAAGTCCCAAAGTTTCTGAGATAAAATATCAGGAATTGAGTCTGGGATCTATAATGAATTTGCATTTCTCATGAAAGCTTCTGATGGACTCCCTAGCAATATGGGTACCTAAAGTGGGTACCCACTTTGGCCATGTGGAAGCCCACCCGAAATGGGTGAATACCAGCAAGAGGTCACTGTTACTAGTAATATTTGAGATTTATATCATTTTAGATGCCATACTCAAAGAGCATCAAGTAATATATCTCCCATAAACATGCATACTCTATACATGCGATAATCTTTTCTAATGATATATACATATTTGTAATCCAGAATTCTAGCACAATGCCTGGCACATTTTTTCCCCTGAGGAAACTTCTGTTTTCACTTGTGCAGAATGCTCAAAGATTGGGATACTCCCTCTATCAGTGTAAAATAGTCTGTTTTCTATCACATGCAGTCTTATGTTAAGTTTGCCTAGGGCAGTGAAAGGGCTGTCACTTACCCATCATCACTTAACCACTATATCAGAGGTGGGGACTTGAATACAAGTGTTCCTAACTCTGAGGCCAGCTGTGAAACCATTAGGTCATGCTGTCCTTAAATATGGCTGATTGTGAGTACTTGATAAATACTTTTAAATAAGAGTTCACATTTATAAATCTGAACATAATAATAGTTCACAATTATAAAACTGTTTGGGGTTTTTTAATGCCTTATGTTGGCCACCTAATTTGAATCACACAAAACAAGGCAGATTTTATAGATCTTTTTGTCCTCATTTTACAAGTAAGAAAACTGAAAGGTTAATTTACCATGTTCACATAACTGGTATGATTGATGAAATTTAAAGTCAAGTTCTCCTAACTACAGGTACACTACTCTCTACACTATGGACATCAAACTGAGCAGCTTCTAGCAATTATCTGAGATGAACACAGCATGTGATATAATTATACCTAATTTCCCTGAAGATTTCTGCAATTGAGAAAATAGCCTAAGGAGTAAGTCTTCTCCTTTCTTATCCAAGACTAAAATCTGCTAAGTCCAAGAAGGGTAACCATGAAATCCAAAGAAGATTCACTCAAGATAGAATAATGTGACTATAATCTCTCCCCATCCCCCCAACTTTTATTTGTCTGAACCAGATGAAAACTTTCTATGGAAAGGGGACACATTTATCTTTTTTTTTTCCTGAGGCAATTGGGGTTAAGTGACTTGCCCAGGGTCACACATCTAGAAAGTGTTAAGTGTCTGAGACCAGATTTGAACTCAGGTCCTCCTGACTTCAGGGCTGGTGCTCTATCCACTGCACCAACTAGCTGCCCCAACACATTTTTCTTGTAGCAAAAATAAATCAGGAGAACAAGGTATCATCACTGGCATACCTACCTTTTATCTAAAAATGTTATTTAAGTTCTTATTTTGTTCTCTCAAGAAGGTAAATATTTATCCAATAAATTATGAAAGTCCTTTCTGATCTTTTTAAAAACACATTTTTAATATTTCCTGGAGACTTTTAGTTCTGGTATCAATAATAACTAGTTGATTTACCAATTCAGTAACTGACTTTTATAGTCAGAGGACTTGAGTTCAAATCCCATCTCTCATCCTCACTAATTACATCAACACAGGCAACTCATCTTTGTTGAAATCACACAACTAGACACTCCCCCTTAAACACACACACGTACACACACATACACACACACTCACATGAGGGAACTAAAACTTAAGAAAAGTTAGATGAATTTCTATGGTCACATAATACATACCAAGATAAGATTTGAACCTGTATCTCTACTACTTTCAGAGCCAAGAGTCATTTCACTTTACCATGCTGCCTCCATATCAACTGGCCTAATTCCAATACAAATTAATTTGACTTGAATGTCAACAAAAAGACACCATGGTTTTTAATCTCTGGAGGTAGCCTGATCTCTAGGGCATTTCCTTGACAGCTATCCCTTCATCCCTTACTTCCAGACATCTTCTCAATTGCAAGAGTTGTTCAGCAATCAGAGTGGCAGTCTATCCAACATATTCCATGCTTTTTCACTTCAAAGGGGCAAGGGTTACATATACTTTCCAGACCAGTGGGCTAATTCCTCAAAGGGTCCAAAAAAAAGATTGAGAGACTAGAGGAGGAAAGGAGGAATCTGTGAGGAGAAAGGCAAAAGGAACTAGTTTCTGACCAGAGAGCTTGTTTAGTCTGGAAAAGAGAACTCTAAGGGCTTCCTTCTCTAGAATGATTTTACCCAGAGAATGATGGCCAGATGTTGTCCATTTCCTCAGAGACCAGAAAAAGAGGAAATGGTCTTAAATTATAACAGGAAGGTTTGGGGTTAGAGACCATGAAGAATTTCCCGGTTAGAAGTTGTAACTCCCTGAAACAAGCTACTGAGGTGAATCATACAGCAAAGATTTAGAGCTGGCTTTCTAATCCAACCCATTCATTTTATAGGTGAAGATAAAAGAGACTAACTGACTTAACTAAAGTAACACAAGCAGTAAGCATGAGAGGTAGAATCTGACCCCCTTCCCCAGATTCCAGAATGAGTTTTTTTCACTACAGAAAACAATGTTTTTGGCTTCCTCAGAATCTCTATTCTAGGAGCAGAGATATATCTCCATGATGTTTAAGGGACAGCATTTCTTGAAATGACCTATCAGCTTGATTTAAGAATGATCTTCATGTATAGAGAAAGTCAGCATGGAATTGTGGACAGCGAGCTGGGCACTGTGATCACTAAAGAAATAAAAATGACTGACTAAATAGAGAGTTTTTAAGTTTATAAACCTGTTCAGCTATGTTGTCTCATTTGATACTAGCAATGCAGTGAAGTAGTAGGTATTATATGTATTCTTATACCCATTTTTATAGACAAAGAAATAAAAGACAGCATGGAAGAGTAGATCAGAGTAAAGAAAACTTGGATTCAAGTGCTACCTCTGATATATATGGAATATCTGTATGACACTGAACAAATCTTTTCAATGCCCCCCAAGCAACAATTAAGTCTCTAAGTTGCGAGAAAAGTATCAACTTGCCTTGGTAGAGAAAGTCCCCTTACCTTTTTTAAACAAAATATTGAATTCAAGTCTGCCTCTGATACTTATCTTAGAACTAGTAAAAAGAATCCCCATTCTTTTTGGTAGCTCACCAGTCAGTATCTTATGCTCTAAATCATGAACTTCTTCAAAAACTATTCTCTGCACTGAAAGCTAGAGCATCTGGGTGGTACAATGACGAGAGTGTCAGACCTGAAGTCAGGAAAACTCATCTTCCTGAATTCAAATCCAGCTTCAGACACATATTAGCTATATGAACCTGGGCAAGTCACACATTTGCCTTAGTTTCCCCATCTATAAAATGAATTGGAGAAGAAAATGGCAAATCTCTCTAGTATCTTTGCCAAGAAAACTCCAAATAAGATCACAACTAGTCAACCCAAATGAAAACGACTAGACAACAAGCACTGAAAGGTGGAGTTCAGTCAACAATGCCCTTGTGGGCATCTTACAAGAGGCAGGAGGTCATGTTCTCAAGAACTGACTTGTTCAATTATCAAGTGAAGTCTGTGCTGTCATTCATTGATGCTTTCCCACAAAAATACAATGTATTTGAGTTTTCAAAGTTCTTTATATATATTATCTCATTTGACCCTCGGTCTTGTGAGGGAAGTGTCCTATTTTACAAATTAGTAAACCGAGGTTTAGAAAGGTAAAGTATTTGCTTGTAGCCAATCCCTTATCAGAGATCAGATCTGAAACCAAGTCTTCCTGATTTCAAGATAAAAATTTTTATCCACTACACCATGACAAGTTACAGAGACCTCCTTCATAAGAGAGAAAACAAGAAAAATATGTCTTGCACAATGAGAGGGCTGTTTGTTTTAGGAATTTTTTAGAAGAATAAGAGTTCTTTTCTGCTTTCTTACTGTATGAGGTAGAGCATCAGTTCTCAAACTTTTTGATCCCAGAATCTCTGAGAATCCCCAAAAGCTTTTATTAGATGTTATATCCAGGGACATGGTAGTTTAACAGTAGGTAGGTGGGGGGGGAGAGGTGTAGAGATTATGGGAGAAAGGGAGATGTAGACCAACACACTTTTATGTATAATCAACATTATTATATTATCTATGAAATATTAATAGCATTTTCTCCATCACTTTCTTATATCAAAACAATCACAAAACAATCAAGCCCTGAATCATAATGTTTACTGATTTCCAAGTGTAAATGTTCCTACTAAAAACTTAACACCTGGCTTTTGCTAGTTGATTTGAGATGGCTCCTGAACATACCTGGTTATATGAATATTTACCATATTAGAAATTCAAACATCTTACTATTAGTAGGAAAATAATTTTGACCTCATATACCATCATGAAAGGATCTCTGGGAAATGCTGTGCTAATGTTAAGCAGTATATAAATAGATTTCAAGTGTTTATTGCTAATGAGGAACAATATCCATTCTGGCTTGATATTTGGCCATCTCTATTGCATATATAGTATTTTTATTCCCAAAATGGAGAATAATCACATTTTTAGACTGAAATGGGAATGTTGAAGGATCCTGATAATTCATTTCTCATTGTTGTCTAAATATCCATGCCTATTTTAATGACAAATTTATCTTTCAAACACTAAGAAATGTCAAGACTCTATGTTGTATGAGTTTTTGCATTGTGATTTCTATATTTGGGGCCTTGCAAAATTGATGTCCACATGGGAATAATACTTCCATTACCTAATTATTCAAAGAATAAAAAAAATAGTGTGAGGATGGAAAGGAGAATACAAGAAAGGAAAGGAGATATGGACATTGAAAGTCTTAATGGCTCACTTGGATTTGGCTCTCTTAGAATTGGATTATCATACTCTTTGCTAGTGTAATTAGACCTAGAAATATAGAACAAAGATATCACTTCCAGGCCAACTATCTGAGGTAATATCTGTAATGTAATCATACATTTGGTAAAGAAAATCATACAAAATGCTACAAAATTAACATATTTTACAGCTGTTGACATAGCATAGCAAAACATTCTGTACTATGTTCTGAGAAAGAACAAACATCAGGGAGGGGTAAAAACCTTTATTTCCCTATGAATCAGAAGAATAAAACAAACTAAGATTTCTCATCTGTAAAGTGATATAGTTGATCTCAAGTTCAGAATTCATCTCTGAACATTTTAAACATAATACTCTCCATTATAAACTTATAGAATTGGGAAGATGGTTTTGAATGACATCAATAATTCAGCATTAACTTCGAAAGAAACAAATAACAGCCTAATTCACATCCTGAAGACAATTAGGAGATCTAGCTCTAAGGAGAAAAATTAAAAACTGGGGGGTTTTTAGTATTCCAAGACATTAACATCTGCAAATTATATTATATTTAGAATTTCTTCTCTTATGTTGTTAAGCAATATTTCAAAATCTAATTGCTTATACCAGGTGGTAGAATCATCATCATCATCATCATCATCATCATCATCATTATTGTTAAACTCCTTCCATTTGCCAACATCCTTTGTGATTAAGTGATTTGCCCAAGAGAGTAACATGGTAGAATGGGAAGAGCATTACAAGTGACCTTTAAGTCATTTAATCTTTCTAGGTCTTAGTTTCCTCATCTATTTGTAGAACTCTCTCTGGATTACCTCACTATGTGTCCCTCGAGAGTGGGAGGGTGGTCCTCCTAGGTTTTTTGCTACTCTGGAGGTCTCACACTCCTAAAAATAGAGTACATGAGCCTCAAGCAGTACATTTTCCTCTAAAATTTAGATGCAATTAGCTCAGAGCAAGAGCATTTGCTAAGATGCCATAGTAATAATTGTGACAACAATATTCTTCCTTATCCCCATCCCCATAAACCTAGAGTACCCTCTCCCACACATATACATATAATCATTAAGATGACTGGTAGTGAGGCACACAAGTAGAGAAAACAAGAGTTCAAATACTCTAGTATTTGATAGCACTTATGTCCTTTCTTCTGTCATAGGATCTTTATGCTTCATCTTCCCTAGGTATAGTGACTCTGCTAGGCAGTCTCACTTGAATTCCTTGGTCCTGCTTCTCTCCATGGTCTGATTCTCAACTGAAAGAGCTAGTTCTATTTTGAATCCATAATCTTCTCTGCTGCCAGAGGCCATGCTTCTTGGAACTGATTCCTTTACCCAACTCTCTGTGATCAAAAACTATCCAATATTTTTCTATAGAGTTTTGTCCAGGTCCCTCCATGACTACCCTAAAATATTCTATCAAATGCATTGGGGAACTTCTGGGCCTTTTAAAAGAGTTTGGGAGGGAAAGTGTTTGGGGAGGGGAAAAGAGGAGAGTAGAAAAGGTAATTAAAGGTTTAGAGTTTGAATTCTGCCTTTGTTACATATTATTTGTTTGACTGAGCAAATCACATAATTTTACACACACACTCAGTTTCTACATTTCTAAAATGTGCTAAATAACCTCTAAGATCTCTTCCAGTTCTAAATTGATGATATATGATTAGAGGCTAAGTTAATTAATGTTCTATTAGTGAAAAGATTTTTTAAAAAACCTCATTGAAGTATTACAATTCATTATTCATGTTATATGTTGCAAGGCATGCCAACTAGAGGTCTGGTCTTTGAATCAGGAATATCTCAGGTCATGAACACAGTCCTAATCTCCCATGTTCAATTGAAGTACCAATATGCATTTGTGAAGGGAGTTCTTTACTGGTCTTGAATAAAAAAAAATTTAAATGTTGCTTGCAGGAAACTTGGAGTTATATAATAGTTTATTAATCTGAGGAAATGTTGGGACAATATCAGTATTGATATTTTCAAAAAAAGAAAAATATAATATACCTGAGATGTATAAAGTCCCCTGGCAGAGTACTCTTAAAGGCTTTTACTGGCTATTGCTCCTATTAATAAAATGGTGGCCCCAACAGTTTTTGTGAGTGAACACCTGTTCATTCACCCAAAAGCTTGAAATCACCAAAGAAGAAAGCAAAAAAGAGAAAATAGTTCCTGAGCACAGTAAAGAAAAGGTCAGTTATAGGGGCTCACTACCCTCCCTATTGGAAATCTTTGTAGTGGCAAGCTTGGAGAACTAAGAGGAAAGGACTTCAGAGTTGGAAAGGACCTAAAGCATCATCTAGTCCAACCTTTATTTAATTGATAAATTAGAATTCAACAAATATTTATTTAAAATTGATTACATATGAGTCATGGAACTAGGGGCTGAACATAGATAGGATTACAATTTAAAATAGGGAGGAAATAGTATATAAATATATATATATATATAACTCCATCAATATGGTGAAGTAAAATAGGTTCAAAAAAGAGTCTACACAAAGGACTATAAAATTGTTGTTTATTGTTCAGCCATGTCCAAGTCTTCATGATCCCATTTGGGATTTCCTTGGCAAAGAAAGTAGAGTGGTTTGCCATTTCCTCCTCCAAATCATTTTTTACAGATGAGGAAATGGAGGCAAACAGACATAAGTGACTTGCCTAGGGTTACCCAGCTATTAGCTCATGAGGCCAGATTTGAATTCATGAACATGAGTTTTTCTGACTTCCAGACTCCAGGTGCAATAGTGTACCATCTAACTACCCAGAATCAGAAGAATTAAGTTTACTTCCAATTGTAGATGCTGGGGAAACAAAAGGAAAAACCAAAAAGGGCCTGACTTCAAGGAGCTTCCATTCTATTAGTAGTAAAAATTACATACACAGGTCAATAAGTATAAAATATACACAAAATATAAAGAAGTAATTTTAGTTGGCAGGATGGGGAAAGGACTAACAACATCTTAAGAATTAGGAAGATTTCTTGTAATAGTTCGTGCTTAAACTGAACCTTGAAGAGAGAGAGTTCTTCCAAGAGATGGTATAGAAACAAAATAGAATGTCATATATGGGGAACATTAGGACAACAACCTATCTACTGCACTTTACCAGAGCCTGACTAGAGTGACTGTGCTATGAATCACTGAGAAGGTAGAATCAACAAAATAGGCTTTGTTTGGATATAAGCTTGGGCAAAATTCAAGGATGATTCCTACATTACAAATTTAGGGAACTAGAAGAATGGCTGTGTCCTCACTGGAAATAATGAAATTGGTAGAATGATTGAGATCAAAATGTAAAATGTCCTCAGAAATCTTAAGGCGCTATAAATATTAGCTATTGTTGATGTTGTCATGATGGAAAATTATGTTGAATTTAAGATGCCAATGAGACATCCAGGTAAAGATGTCGTGGGCAGATAGAGAAAAGGAAACAGATCAGAAGAGAGATGAGGATTAGATATGTAGATGTGGAAATCATCTACATAGATATGAAAACTTGGAAATTCCTCTTGTTTATCACTAAAAAAGACACTAAAGAGAGAAGATGATCCAGGACAGAGTCCTAGAATATAGCAATACTTTGGTGTGAAATATAAATAATGTCATATCTTGCAAAATGCATGCCATTAGTCATAAGAAAGAAATAGAAGGGGCAGCTAGGTGGTGCAGTGGTTAGAGCACCAGCCCTGAAGTCAGGAGGACCTGAATTCAAATCTGGTCTCAGACACTTCCTAGCTGTGTGACCCTGGGCAAGTCACTTAACCCCAATTGCCTAAGGGAAAAAAAAAGAAAGAAAGAAAGAAAGAAAGAAAGAAATAGAAGATCGCACAAATCTAAAGCCAATTACAAAGCAAAAAAATTTAAGGGAATACCCTCACTGCTAGTATGTTAACAGCATTTCCTCCAAAGATGAATGCCAACTTATATATAACTTTTCTGAGCTTAAAGGAATCTTAGAAATCATCAAGGATAACTGCTTCCTTTTCTAGATAAAGAAAATGACATTCAGTAAAATGAAATTATTGCTTAAGGATCACACAGCTAGTTAATCAGAGCTGAGACTGAAATCTAAGTTACCTAGCCTTTCTGTCCAATATTTCTTTTGCTACCCCATGATGCTTCTGGTTCATTTTTTGTATACATAAAAGAATACAGCTGAGGGCTCTGATTGTTCTCCTTGACCAACCCTCTTGAGGCAGGAAAAAAAAGCAATAGACACACATTCACTTTTAAAGCTAAACATTTAACTTATCTATTCAGTTTTCTGTCATTCTAAAGCACAGGTTCAGTTGTCCCTCTTCTGAGTAGATCTCTCTAAAAGATAATAAGAATATCAAACTGGGCTTTTCCTAACAATGGTTTAATGACATAACCTTAAAACTATAAGGACAAATCTTTTGTATTGGTTTTCACAACTGAGCAGCCAGATTGAGAGATAAAATAAAGAGAGAAGAAAGAGCAATTACCCAAAAAGTTTGGTCAAAAATTTGTTTCACTGTAACTGTGGAGAATGAACTGTGGTGATAAGAACGTGCTGCATGCTTTTAATGACATATGATATTATTTTTAGAAGGCCAGCACCTTCAGGCATAGGCTGTCTTTTTTCCCATTAACATTGTTAATCACTGCCATGCATACCCAGGGACTCAAAAAATATCATTGGGCAATGATGATAAATAAACATAAAATTCTGTGTGGAAATTCATGGATTGGTTTCTGAATGGTTTGTATGGGTAACAGCTCTGCTTTAAAGAAATAGTTCATGCTCATTTTTAAAAAAATAAAACTCAGCAAAGGCACAAAGAATTTGGACCCTGATTAGCTAAAAAGCTAGTTTTACCGAAGTTGAAAAGATACTCTGTTAGGGATACAGAAATAAAATCAAAGCTGACTCAGACCTCAAAAAACTTACATCCTACTAGGGAAGACAATATGTATTTAGATGTTTTTTATAAAATAGCTACAAAATAAACACAAGGTATTTTGAAAAGGTAAGGCATTGAAAAAGACCAAATTAAAAACCCTCAATTAAATATCAAATTGGAAATTCTGAAAATTAAAGGGGAGATCAATAAAATTGAAAATAAGAAAACTATTGAATTAATAAATAAAAGTAAGAGTTGGTTTTATGAAAAAACCAACAAAATAGATAAGCCTTTAGTTAATTTGATTAGAAAAAGGAAAGAAGAAAATCAAATTATTAGTCTCAAAAATGATAAGGGAGAACTTTCCTCCAATGAAGAGGAAATTAGAATAATAATTAGGAGTTTCTTTGCCCAACTTTATGCCAATAAATTTGATAATGTAAATGAAATGGAGGAATATCTACAAAAATATAGATTGCCCAGATTAACAGAAGAGGAAATAAATTATTTAAATAGCCCTATTTCAGAAAAAGAAATAGAACAAGCTATTAATCAACTCCCTAAGAAAAAATCTCCAGGGCCAGATGGATTTACATGTGAATTTTACCAAACATTCAAAGAACAATTAATCCCAATACTATATAAACTATTTGAAAAAATAGGGAAAGAAGGTGTACTACCAAATTCCTTCTATGACACAGATATGGTGCTGATAGCTAAACCAGGTAGGGAGAAAACTGAAAAAGAAAACTATAGACCCATTTCCCTAATGAATATTGATGCAAAAATTTTAAATAAGATTTAGCAACAAGATTACAGAAAGTCATCCCCAGGATAATACATCATGACCAAGTAGGATTTATACCAGGAATTCAGGGCTGGTTCAATATTAGGAAAACAATTAGCATAATCAATTATATTAATAACCAAATTAATAAAAACCATATGATTATCTCCATAGATGCAGAAAAAGCCTTTGATAAAATCCAACACCCATTCCTATTAAAAACACTGGAGAGTATAGGAATAAATGGGCTTTTCCTTAAAACGATTAGTGGTATCTACTTAAAACCTTCAGCAAGCATCATATGTAATGGAGTCAAACTAGAACCATTCCCAATAAGATCAGGAGTGAAACAAGGCTGCCCACTGTCACCATTATTATTTAATATTGTCTTAGAAATGTTAGCTTTGGCAGTAAGAGAAGAAAAAGAGATTAAAGGAATTAGAGTAGGTAATGAGGAAACCAAATTATCACTCTTTGCAGATGACATGATGATATACGTAGAGAACCCTAAAGACTCAACTAAAAAACTACTAGAAACAATTCACAACTTTAGCAAAGTTGCAGGATACAAAATAAATCCACATAAATCATCAGCATTTTTATATATTACCAATAAAATTCAGCAGCAAGAGATACAAAAAGAAATTCCATTCAAAATAACTGTTGATAGTATAAAATATTTGGGAATTTATCTGCCAAGGGATAGCCAGGAACTATATGAACTAAACTACAAAACACTTTCCACACAAATCAAATCAGACCTAGTCAATTGGAAAAACTTAAAATGCTCATGGGTAGGACGAGCGAATATAATAAAAATGACAATACTACCCAAATTAATTTACTTATTTAGTGCCATACCAATAAAATTCCCAAGAAATTATCTTACAGATCTAGAAAAAATAGTAGCAAAGTTCATTTGGAAAAACAAAAGGTCAAGAATTTCAAGGGGATTAATGAAAAAAAAGGCTGACGATGGTGGACTTGCTGTACCAGATCTAAAACTATATTGTAAAGCAGCGGTCATCAAAACCATTTGGTACTGGCTAAGAAATAGAGTAGTCGATCAGTGGAATAGGATAGAATCACAAGACAAACTAGGCAATAACTATAGCAATTTGGTTTTTGATAAACCCAAAGACCCCAGCTTTTGGGATAAGTATTCACTCTTTGATAAAAACTGCTGGGAAAACTGGAAACTAGTGTGGAAGAAATTAGGGCTTGACCCACATCTAACACCACATACCAAGATAAGATCTAAATGGGTTCATGATCTGGATATAAAGAGTGATACTATAAGTAAATTAGAGGAATGTAATATAGTTTACCTCTCAGACCTATGGAGATGGAATAAATTTATGTCCAAAGAAGAACTAGAACTCTTACTTGAAAACCAGATAGATAACTTTGACTATATTAAGTTAAAAAGTTTTTGTACAAACAAAATCAATGCAGACAAGATTAGGAGGGAAGCAATAAATTGGGAAATCATCTTTACATTTAAGGGTTCTGATAAAGGTCTCATCTCTAAAATATATAGAGAATTGTCTCATATTTATAAAAATTCAAGCCATTCTCCAATCAATAAATGGTCAAAGGATATGAACAGACAATTTTCAGAGGATGAAATTAAAACTATTTATAGTCATATGAAAAGGTGCTCCAAATCACTATTGATCAGAGAAATGCAAATCAAGACAACCCTGAGGTATCACTTCACACCTGTCAGATTGGCTAAAATGACAGGAAAAGTTAATGATGAATGTTGGAGGGGATGTGGGAGGGCTGGGACACTGATGCATTGTTGGTGGAGCTGTGAACGGATACAGCCATTCTGGAGAACAATTTGGAGCTATGCTCAAAAAGTTATCAAACTGTGCATACCCTTTGACCCAGCAGCATTTCTATTGGGCTTATATCCCAAAGAAATCATAAAGGAAGGAAAAGGCCCCACATGTGCAAGAACGTTTGTGGCAGCCCTTTTTGTAGTGGCTAGAAACTGGAAATTGAATAGATGCCCTTCAATTGGAGAATGGCTGAATAAATTATGGTATATGAATATTATGGAATATTATTGTTCTGTAAGAAATGACCAGCAAGATGATTTCAGAGAGGCCTGGAGAGACTTACATGAACTGATGCTGAGTGAAATGAGCAGAACCAGGAGATCATTATACACGGCAACAACAGTACTATATGACGATCAATTCTGATGGACATGGCTCTCTTCAACAATGAAATGTTTCAAACCACCTCCAATTGTTCACTGAAGAAAGCCATATACACGCAGAGAGAGGGATGTGAAATGTGGATCACAACATAACATTCTCATACTCCTTGATTGATGTTTGCTTACATTGTGTTTCCTTTATCTGATATATCATTTGTGTAGATAAGATTTTTCTTGCACAACAATGATAAGTTTGGAAATATGTATACATATATTCGATTTGCCAATATTTTAACATAATTAACATGTAGTGGATATCCTGCCATCTAGGGGAGGGGTGGGGAGTTGGGGGGAAAAATTTGTAACGGAAAGCTATGTAAGGGTTATTGTTGAAGAATTACCCACACATGTGTTACGCAAATAAAATTTAAAAAAAAAAAAGAAAAGGTAAGGCATTTAGATCAAGGCATTTAGATTTCACATAGAAAGTACTACTCAATAGATAACAAATCTAACTCACAAAAAAATTAAAGAGAAATATAGCTACATATGGAGCAAGCTACCCCTCCCCCCCAAAAAAACAGGTAAAGATACTTCTCTGCAGATTTTTTCCTCTTACTCATAAATATCTATATATTTATTCCTATATATTAGCATATTATTGCATTTTATATGTATGCATATCATATGTATATGCATATATATTCCTATAGGAGGAAGGAAGGGAGGGAGGAACAGCAGGAGAGAAGGAGAGAGAGGGAGAGACAGAGTTTTTGGCTTGATCAAAGTTTGGAAGAGAAGAAATGGAAAGGAAAGTAGGAAGAGAGGAAGGAAGCAGGGAAATGAAGGAAGAAAAGGAAAGGAAAGAGGAAAAGGGAAAGGAAAGGGAAAGGAAAGGAAAAAGGAAAGAAAAGAGAAGAAGAGAAGAGAGGAAGGGAGAGGAGAGGAGAAGAAGGGAAGGAAGGGGAAGGAAGGGGAAAAGAAAGGAAGGGAGAGTAAAGGAAAGGGAGCAATCTATAGCCAGTAAATTGCCCTGACTTTTATTCACATAACATTCCATCTCCTATCTTCATTCCTTTATATAGACTGTTTGCTATGGACACACTTATTCTTTGCCTCTATCTCTTAGAATCCTCTGCTTCCTTCAAAACTCAGCCTCAATGCTACTTTTTACAAGATAGTTTCACTGATTCCTCAGCTGCTAAGCCTTCTCCCAACCCCTCCTCAGTTATGTTTTTATTACTTTGTATGTTTTATAAATATTTATATGTGTACATATTATTTTTCCAAATAGAATGTAATATTCTTGTGGACAGAGACTAATATTTTTTAATCTATATGTCACTAGAATTTGGTGTGGTATCTGGTACCTGTTGTTCAGCCATCTTCAACTTTTCATGACTCCATGATTCTACTGTCATGGGGTTTTCTTGGCAGATACTGGAATGATTTGACATTTCCTTCTTCAGTGGATTAAGACAAACAGAGGTTAAATGACTTGCCCAAGATCACATGGCTCATGTCGCAGGCCTGATTTGAACTCAAATCTTCCTGGTTCCAGGCCCAGCACTTTATCCACTGAACCACCTAGATTGCTACTTGTTTCCTTCCTTCCTCTTTTCTTCCTTCCTTCCCTTCTTCCCTCCCTTTTTTCCTCCCTCCTTTCTTCCCTCTTTCCTTTCTTCTGTCCCTCCCTTCCTCCCTTCCTTCCTTCTTACTTCCTTCCTCCTTCTCTTCCTCCCTTCCTTCCATCCTCACTCCCTTTCTTCTTCCTTCCTTCCTTTCTCCTTAACTCTCTTCCTTCTTCACTCTCTTCCTTCCTTCTTTCTTATTTGACAATAGTAGACACCAAATAAATATTTAATTAGATGGTGATTGACATGTGACATCCAGCTATTCTTCTCCAAAAGATGAGACTTGGCCAAAGTACTATTTTCTAGGCATTCCATATACATAATGACAGAGTTGAAAAGATAAGCTATTTACCCAAATTTATATCTCCAGTAGTCTTGATCTCTGTCTTGCCACTAGACCCTGGTGGCTTTTTTTGGGGGGAGGGGAGAATGAGGCAGGTGACCTTGCACAGCCCTCCCCTCACTTACATCCAATTCACTTGCATGACATCACCTCCCTCATGTCACGGTCCTCTTAGAGAATAAAGGACAAATAACAAACTGATGTTCACTTTACAGGGTGCTCCTCTCCTGGAAGCACCATTCAAAAATATAATGAATATTTAAATCAATAGCTCTCCCATCTTTTGAAGAAATCTTTAGAGGACAAAATAGACTCATCTCCATCATACTCTAGATAAGGAAACCTGAACTCCAAGAAATGAAACAACTTGCTTAGGATCACAAAGCTAGTTAATATGAGACCCAGGACTAGCAGTTAGATACCTTTATTAGATTTTCCAGTCTAGTTCACCAGACCATTTCAAGAAAATGTTCCTAAAGGGCTGGGATTAGGTAGCCAAGTGTTAATGTTACAACAAATGAATAGCAATTCCTCCAGCCTTCAATTCTTGTGGGAAAGCTTTGTTTTTGTTTTTAACTTTTGCATATTTTGGAGTTTTGTGTTTTGTTTTGTTTTATTTTTTCAGTTTAAAATGACTGCTCTGTAATAAAATTATGTTACTCCTGGAGATACTTAGCAAAGAATCAGGTTTCAGGGTGTCTCATTGCTATTTCAGAAAGTTAAAAAAGCTTTTACATTAGCCAAAATGCTGACTTTCTCCTTTCCTTTTTCCCCCATCCATGGTCACCACTGCCACCACCACTTCTAATTCAATTACAATTAATTGCAGGAACCCCATGATTAAATATATCCCAGGGTGTTCATGAGCCCCTGCTTTAAATTATTTTGCTCCCTTTATCTTCAAGTGTTTACACAGCCCAGAACACTTGAAAACTTCAGTGAGTTTGCCAGCCAAGATATCTTAGCCAACAGAAGAAACAAATAAACAAAAATCACAGCAAAAGACTCTATTTTTAACACTACAGATTCTTTTCTCCCTGAAATCACAGAAGTATATGCATTCCACAGGTTGACATTTTTTCCTTCTGTTCCCTTTGGATTCTGAAAGTGTGTGCATGTATATGCATGTGCTATTGGGCTATTCTCAGACTATGTCTGAGGAAACAAAGAGGGGCAGAGGGAGAGATAAGATGTTCTGTTATATGTCAGTGTTTAATCAGCAGCATCAAGGGTCACAAAGCTATTTGAATAACTGAATCTATGACATAGAATGCCATATTCATGTCAGTTCGGTGTAGAAAAATAGCACTGGGTCATTTAGTAAATTAATTAGTCACTTAAGTTTTCTAAACCTTGGTTTCTTCATCTATAAATTAGGGATAATTAGCCTTGTTTGACTACCTACCCCTCATGGCTCCTGTGAGGATTAAATGAGATCCAGGAATAGAAAGAAGGATATAAGCATGATATAACCTAGAGTGGTTTTTACAGATTATTAAAAATTGTCCTCAAATACCTTTCTGATTCATAAAACTTTGAGATGTATATGTACATACATGTATGTGTATGTATGTACACATATATGTAAAGATACAAGTGTGTATGTGTATGTGGCAATTAGTTAAGTGACTTGCCCAAAATAACACAAATAGTAATTATCTGAGTTTAGATATGAACTCAAGTCCTCCTGACTGTGTTTCAATACCTACACCACCTGGATGCTCCAATATATTTCTCAGTTATATCCTCAGATCTCTTGCTTTAGAACAAAATCAACTGTACATGAAAAACTATGGGAAAACAACTTATATGGTGTGAAGCCTTGGAAATTTGTCCTGGATTTTTTCCCCTTTCTCTCCCTCACAAGACCAGCTCTGTCACTTTCTGAAACAAATTTAAATTGATTTAAGGCACAATTTGCTTTAGTGTCTTCTGAATTTAATTACATTTATGAAGACAGCATGACATAGTGGATAGAAGAGCATAAAAGTAGATAAAAGCTGGATTTTATTCTTTTCTTTGCATTTCTCTTAGTATAGTAGCTGGCACACAACAAGCCTTAAAAATGCTTGTTGACTAATAGGTTTAAAATCTGCCTCTGATTTGGAGGATCATCAATCAATTGGGGGGGTGTGAGGCAATTGGGGTTAAGTGACTTACCCAGGGTTATACAGCTAGGAAGTGTTAAGTGTCTGAGACCAGATTTGAACTCAGGTCCTCCTGATTTCAGGGCTGGTGCTCTAACTACTGCACTACCTAGCTGCCCTGAGGATCATCAATCTAGAATAAGAGAGTACCTCAAAGTTCATTTAGTGCAACTTCCCCTATTTTGCTGCCCAGAAAGCTTAAATAACTAATCCAAGATCACACAAAGAATGAGCATTAAAGGAAAGATTTGAACCTACAGCCAGTGATTCTAGATCCACGACCTATATAGCCATGGGCAAACCTCAGTCCTTCAATGTACCAGGTGATTCTCTAAAACAATAAGTTGAAAACCAGTTGACAATATGTGAGAGAATTTCTACACTGGGAGCTCCCTATACTGATAAAATCCCATAAAATCTGATCATATTTGTATATACAATATGCCTTTTTTCAATCATATGAATTTTATTCTCTCCTACGTAAAAAACGATTCCCTGGGTCAATATGACTAAGATATATATTCCTCAGCTTTTTTTTCCCATTTGTAAAATATATTTAAAGGATAGGTATTGAGATAAATGGGCAATCTTAAATATCATGTTGTTAGATGACTATCAAACACTCTTGATTTCCTGAATATTCACTTTATAGAACATTATAAAAGATATCCAGAAAGTTAGAATCAGAGCAGAATATACAATTACATCTCACAAGAAACTTTTAATGTATTATGGGAAATAGGTCAGAAACAAATACATAAATAAAGAGAAATCCTTGATAAGACTGGTATGCATAGGCAACATAATCATATCAGAATCATGTTGTGTGAGATTTTTATCTGTAAAAAATCTTTTTAAAATGGATATGTCACATAGAATATAATTTGAACCATAGTGCATGCCAATTGAAATGATAGTCACATTATAATAAAATTATACTGTTTATCGTGATCAACAAAAGCACAAATACTCTTAGTGATTTCACCTACTACCTAATGCAAATATGAATGTGTTGATTTACTGCTCAGAAACTTCTGCCTTGCTGCTTAGTTGACATTCAGACTCCTTTCTTATTTTTATATTCAATGCCTTTTAAAGCATAACTACAATCCCCCTTTCCAGACTAGTCTCAAACTAACTCTCATGTTTCCCATGAACTACGACCTAGACTACGCTATATCCCTTTGTGGATCCCACACTTGTCTGCTTTGAACCATTCCCATGCTTGAAGAGTTCAACTCTGCTCTTCATCCTTTAAAAAGCCCAGCTCTAACTTCTCCATGCTGGTTTCCCATGTCCTCCCAACTAGAAGTTATCTCTGTCTCCAATGAACCAATGCAAATTTGGTTTATATCCTATAATTTAAAGGAAAAAATACATAACCAGTCCATTTTTTTTGCCACAAACCCTGTCTGAAATGCATAACCATAGCGCAATTTCCACAAGAGTAGAAACTGTCACATTTATCAGAGAGCTTGAATGTAACAGGTGTTTGTTAAATATGTATTGGTTGAATGAATAGTGAACTTTAATTTGAACTTTAAGGAACCAAAGAAAGGGAAAGATGACAAAATATTGTGATAATGATCACAAAAACTGAAGATAAATAAGGTAATCATAGAAGATATAATATCTACAAATTGCAGTCACCTGTGAATCCTATAAATAAGTTTTAGAAGAAGATATGAGGAGCACTATGGTTTAATAAAGAATGCTAGGTTTAGAGTCTAAATTTATTGCAAAATCAACTTCTTGTCTTCAGTAGCCTCATCTATAATTTGAGGGGATTCACCTAGATCAAAGCTTCTTAAACTGTGAGTTGTGACCCTATACAGGGTATAACTGAATGGGGGGTTTATGAAATTATGATTTATTATCAGTAAATATTTTAATTACATACTTATTTTATAGATATGTATATATCTGAGGTCGCATAAAAATTTCTCAAGTGAAAGGTTGTGAGTGGAAAAAGTGTAAGAAGCCGTGAACTACATGACTTTAAAACTATCTTTCAAATTTAATTCCTCCAAATCTATGTTCCTATGATTTAATTATTTGGTCCTTTTCTAACTATACTTGGAAATTAAAGTTTATCAGAATTCTTTATTTACATGAAAAAGTCAGAAAACAGGCTGAATAAAATGAATCATCATAAGGGTCTAATACTAAAAAGTATAATGTAATTGATAGAAGATTTTCTTGGTGGGTTTGTTTTGTTTTGTTTTTTGTAATTTTAAGGTCACAAGCCATATTTAGACATGACTGGTTCAAGCCTACATTGTTATGCTTCCCTCTCAACCCTGTCACCACCCGAATTCTTTCCTGAATAGATATTTTTTAAGAAGAAAGTTTAAAGAAAAAAACACACAACCAGTCACTGTTTGCCACAAACCCTGTCTGAAATGCACAATTCAAAACTGGGAACCCTGTTTTAGGTATGAAAATGTTTCCTGTTGACTATAAGAGATATTGAAGGAGTAGTCAGCCCTACAGAAATTTGGGAGACTGATTAAATCTACTAATCACCTTTACAGGTTGATGACTCAGAACTAACATATTCAGATTAGGAAGCAAGGAAAAAAAACAACCAAATTGTTGAAAATACTGGCATCCCCTACAAAGAGTAGGCAAACTGAGATAAAAGTTTGTTTCAGGGAGTTCACTCAAAAATACTGCCTCTGAGGCAGTAAAAGTTTTGGCATTATTCAGTGGATTGAAGATCTTTCAGCACTTAGGTGTGACTGTAGCCTGTAAAATACACAAATCCAACAAAAAGATTTATCCATTTTCACTGATACTCAGCTTGACAAACACTGGAGAATTTAGATATGTTCTAAGTAATGGCAATATATTAATTTCAATGTGGGAGCCTGTGGGGGCCTGCCTGGGTGTGTTAGGATAGAACACACTTAAAAACTGATTTTCTTTTCATGCAAAATCTTACTGTTCTTACTTTTATAGTGTATAGCATTCATTCAATTAATACTATTGTGACTCTGGATTGTGCTGATAAGGATAGAAAATAGATTATAATAATAGAAAGAAATTGATAGAAAATAATAATATATGATCTTTCTTTTCTAGAAGCTCATAATTTAGTGGGGGAAGAAGGGAGAGGAGTGACAACTTAATTCAGTTGCTTGGGCTGTAGTAACTAACATATTTAGAGATGATATTCTTTGACCCTTTCTTTTTGCAATGGGGGAAAAAAGTCCCTTTACAGGCTACGTGACTTACTCAGAGTCAAAAATATGATGAATGGTTGAGCCAGTATTTCAACCTAGATTCTACAGTTTCAAATCTAATGCTCTCTGTTAACTAAATTTCAATTTGACAAACATACTAATTTCAAGGTACTTCAGAGATAGACAAAAACAAAAAATCCTGGCTTTAATAGACTATATTTTGTTGGGTAGAATAATATGTGTCTTATTAAATAAATACAAAATATAGCATTTACAAAAAATAAATTGTCATTTCAATGAGGTCAGAGGGATGCACTGAGCAACTGAGGAAAATCAGAAAAGGCTTCTTGTGGAAGACAATTGAGTTAAGCCTTGAGAAGAACAATAGTACTTTACAAATATATCATTTGATCTTTCAACAAACCTGGCAAGTGCTTTTATTACTCCCAATTTACAGTTGAAGAAACTGAAGCTCATTGAAGGGATTTGTGCCAGCTCACACAGCTAGGAAGAATCTGAATCCAGATTTGAATTCAGATCTTCTTTGCTCCAGGACTAGCTCACTCTATTCATTGTACTACTTAGCTGCCTACAACTCCAGAGTATTATTTTTAGAGTTTTAATTTTATCTTATTTAGAATACAGACAAATATATAATTCCCTTAATAATGACCTTTCCATTACTGTCTGTCTGTGTCTGTCTCTGTCTCTGTCTCTCTCTTTCTCTCTCCCTCTAATCCCTCTCCCCCCACCATGTGTCTATCTCTGTGTCTCTGTCCTTCTCTATCTCTCTCTGTGTGACTCTTTTTTCTCACTTATATTTTCAATTGTAGAACATAGAATGCCTTCAAAAATAGGAACAGGACCATATTAAACAGGGGGGTATACACTGGACATAAAATGCTGAATGAATAGAATTATAAAAATTCCAAGACTAAAAGGGACTCAGAAATCATCTAAACTGAATTTTGCTGGTGGGAAAATTAGAGCCCAGAGAATTGAGATGATTTGTAAAAGAACTGAATCCTGCCATATAAATGGGAAATATTTAACAAAATAAGGGTTTTTTTATGTTTGTTTGTTTGTTTTGCTGAGGCAATTGGTGTTAAGTGGCTTGCCCAGGGTCACACACCTAGGAAGTGTCTGAGGCCAGATTTGAACTCAGGTCTTCCTGACTTCAGGGCTGGTGCTCTATCCACTGCACCATCTAGCTGCCCCAGAAAATAAGTTTAAAAAAAAAAAATGTAGATCCTTTATCCTCTGGCTCCAGCTTCCTTTCTAGGTTTTTGCATATCAGTACTTTTTTCCCACTATGTTCCAGAAAAAATGTCCTATTTGTTGTTCCTTGTATTTGATGTTCATTTCTATGCCTTTGTAGAGGCAGCTAGATGGTGCAGTGGTTAGAGTGCTGGGCCTGGAATAAAGAAAACTTGAGTTCAAATTTGGCCTCAGTCGACTATTTGACCCTGGGAGCAAAGCCTTTACCCTCCATTTGCCTCTATTTCCTCATCAGTAAAATGGGGGTAATAAGAACACCTACCTCCAAGGGTGACTGTGAGACTAAAATGAAATAATATTTGTAAAGCAATTTGTAAACCTTAATGCATTTTATCAACATTATACACTAGTCTAAAATGTTCTTCTTCCTCCTCTCCATCTCTTAGAATCTTTAGCTTTCTTCAGGATTTGCACAAATGCTGTCTCCTATTCCAAGCTTATCTTGTTGGTGATTATCTCCTCTTCCTTTGTAAATATTTAATTGCATACAAGTAGAATATAAACTCCTTGAAGGCAAGACCTGAGTTCTTTTTCTCTTTGCACCATTAGTGTCTAGCCTTACTGCATGCCTGAGCTCATTTGTTCGGTTGTTTCAATTGCAGGATTTTCTTGACAAAGATATTCAAGTAGTTTGTCATTTCCTTCTCCAGCTCATTTTACAGATGAGGAAACTGAGGTAAACAGAATTAAGTGACTTGCCCCAAATCACACAGCTAGTGAATGTCTAAGGCTGGATTTGAACTCAAAAAGATGCATTTTCCTGATTCCCAGCATAGCATTTTATCCACTGTGCCATCTAGCAGTCCATACTGGGCTCATAGTAAGAGCTAAATAAATACTTGTTGAATAATGAGCTTTCAGCTCAATTCTTCTTTCTGGTTCCATATTATACAACAAATTCCCCTCTGGAGCAGTAAATACCTCCTCTGTCTCTCCCACAGTAGGAAGAGATAAATTCTCACACTCCCACTAAAAGCCACAAATCGTTTCCTTTCCTTAGGTTTATTATAGCCCAACCTCTGATGTAGAAATTGAGAAAACCAAGCGAATACTCTTAATTCTGCAGAATTAGCTTTGGTTTTATATTTTCCATTTTTTTCACAGCTTCATTGCATTCCTAAATGAATGGATGGATAAAATGTTAGTCCCACAACGAGGAATCTTTTTCACACACCCTTAATAATGTGGGAAGCATTCTGGGAACATTTATAGTTAGCTAGCATAGGACCTGCAAAGGAAATTTGAGTGTTCATTGTAAGTACTTGAAATTGTTGTTCTGTCATTTTTCATTCATTTCTGATTTTTCGTGATTCCAGTTACGGTTTTCTTGACAAAGATCCTGGAGTGGTTTGCCATTTCCTTCTCCAGCTCATTTTGCAGATGAGGAAACTGAGGCAAAATGAGTTAAGTTTAAGAATGACACAGCTAGTAACTGTCTGAGGTCACACTTGAACCCAGGTCCTCCTGACTCCATGTCTGCCTACTCTACCCACTGGGCTACCTAACTGCCCTACTTGCAAGCGCATCCTTAAATATATATATATATATACATATATATAGATTAAATGATCACAAATATGATGCTGTTTTCAATAGAATCAAAAAGGCTTTTCTGCCTGACTTTCCCATTATTAGAACGCAATATGTAATGGGAGTGCTAATGCTTCATCCTACCTGATAATTAAAAAGTCCTCTAGTAAGAGAGAAAAGTCAAAAATGAAATCCCAGGCCTGAAGTCAAGAAGACCTGAGTTCAAATGCAGTCTCAGACACTTACTATCTGGGTGACTGACTGGGTGGCCTGCTACATGTGTCCAATTGCCTTAGTAACGGTAGGTCTTTCTTCCCCTCTAAATCCCTAAGTTTGCTACCATTTGGAGTTTATTGAGACTAGTGAGAACCCTAAACTGTTCCAGCCTTGGGGTTGAAGAATTGCCTGAGAATTGTTGTTAGTATTCAGTAAGACCTGAATTCAAATCTGTTCTCAGTCTTTACTAGCTGTGTGCCCCTGGACAAGTTACTTAACCCTATTTGCCTCAGTTTCCTCATCTGTAAAATGAGCTGAAGAAGGAAATGGCAAACTACTCCAATATCTTTGTCAAGAAAACTCCAGTCTCAAAGAATTGAACACACACACACACACACACACACACACACACACACACACACAAAAGAATTAAATACAACTGAATAACTGAACAACAGCAGAGAATAATGGCTGATATCAAATATCTTCCTTGCAGCAGTATTTTCTCCTTCTTTTCTTTTTTTTAATTAGGGCTTTTTATTTTTAAAATATATGCATGGATGCATGGATAATTTTCAACATTCACCCTTGCAAAACCTTGTGTTCCAAATTTTTTCCCTTCCTTCCCCTCACCCCTCCCCTACACAGCAAGTAATCCAATAAATGTTAAACATGTGCAATTCTTCTATACATATTTCCACAAATATCATGCTTGCAGCAGTATTAAAGAAGGGCAGTAGATAGATATCTTATAAAGATACTAGGCATTTGAGGGATAGGGGCTTGCAAAGAGAAAAAATAAGGGGGAAAGAATATTCAAGAAGAAAAAAGGACAGATTTTTTTTCTATTTCACAAACTTGCCTCAGTCTGTCCTTGAGAACTAAAGCTTTTAAAAGGGATGCAGTTGGAAGACAGGTTTTTACATTCCATAGGGCAAGATACTTTTCTACAGTTGAGTCATGATTGGAGTTTAGAATGGAACTGTACATTTTGGGGCAACTATTAAGAGAGTGTTCCCTAAAAAGCCACAGCAGGAAACTGAATGAGGTAAATAGGAGACAGGAACTTATTTTTGGATAATGTTTTTCCCACTGAACTCTATTTAGAAAAATTAGTATTAAATAACTTGGTTTTAATTTACTTTTCATGGGACACACATATGAGGAAAAAGATTATATTTTCTTTTCTACAAACTAAATTCCCCCCATTTAAAACATGAAAAAAGAAAATAATGGTGTTAACCTGAGCCAACCATAATATGGGTGGATACAGTGTAAACTTTCCCTTAAAAAGCTTACCACTTGAATTGTAATAGAGTTAATGGATGATTTTTTTTTTTTTTTAAAGAAATGGAGATGCTTCTTTGGCAACATTGCAGTTAACTGCCTTTAAGCACTATGGCCTATGAGGATATAAATTTCAAACTTCATTTTAAAATTTGGGACATAAGTACAAGGGAGCCATTGCAGCTTCTCTATTGTTGTTCAGTCACGTAGGACTCTTCATGACCCCATTTGGGGTTTTTTTGTTAAAGATACTAGAGTGGTTAGATATGTCCTCCCCCAGATTATTTTACAGATGAAGAGACTGAGACAAATAGGATTAAGTGACTTCTCCCAGGTCACACAGCTAGTAAAGTCTGAAACCACATTTGAACTCCTCTTACTAACTCCAGACCCAGCTGTCTTGAGAGACTAGCTATTTAAATAACTGAAGTTGAGATGGAAAGGGACTACTGTTAAAGACAATTCTCAGGCAATTCTTCAGCTCCAAGTCTGAAGCAATTCAGGGTTCTCACTAGTGTCAGAAAACTCCAGTGGTAGCAAATTTAGGGATTTAGTGGGGAAGAAAGGCTTATCTTTGCCAAGGCAATTGGACATACATAGCAAGCCTCAGAGTCAATGAAGTCAATAAGCATTAATAACGTGTCTACTGTGTTCTAGGCACTGGGTTAAGTGGTAAAAAGACAAAGTAAAGCAAAAAGATTATCCCTATTTTTCCTCAAAGCCACAAGTTTTATTGTTTTATTTCAATCCACAAGTCTCTTCTTAGTCTGTTTTTGATGTCTGTGTTTCATGCTGCCTGCAAATTTACATGAGTATTTTTTTCCCTCTCCATAAAGCTTACCTACTCACCTTCCATTCAGTTGTACATAATGCAATGAGGTCATAGATGGTGAATCACTTGGAAAGATAAAATGCTTTACAAATGTAAGCTATTACTGTGATTGGTTCCCCAGGTTCTGACATAAACAAGCCCTAAGGGAAGGGGAATGGCTTCAGAAATGTTGGCTTGGACCCACTGCAAGGCTGAGCCTGTTGTGCCTTTTACATCACTTGGGACAGAATAGTCCCAAGGACTATATATAGGACAGAATAGTTTGGTTCACCAGAGACCTATACAGAGAGGCACTAGGAGATGAATAAGACACAGAAAGGAAAGGGGCTGGGGAAGATGTCAAAGGCAAATTTCACCTATTTTGAAATTTTGCCTAAGGCTATACTTTTACCCATGGAAGCAACTCTCTTCCTTTTCTTCCTCCTCCCTTCTTCACCTAAGATCCAGAATTTAGTTTGGTAACAAAGCTTTAATTCAATTATGGGTTAAATAAGACTAGTATGGGAACCTGACCACCATTTATAGTAATGTTGCTTGCATGATCTGACACAAAGGTAGAATAAATACATACAGATCATTAAATTTTATTTCTTCTCCATTGCCTGTAGTTAAAATATTTGCTTACTATAAAAGTGTCATGAAACACAGACATTTCATAAAGATTCCATAAGTCCATCAATTGGAGGACCAGTTGAACAAAGTAGAATACATTGCAAAATTTTCTGCTTCATCCGAAGGCCAGCAATAAAAAGATCTTTCACTTTTTCACAGAAACAGAGACAGAAAGAAACAGAGAGACGGACACAGAGATAACTACAGAGAGAAACTGAGAGAGAATAAAATTGCTTAAGCAAAAATCATTAAGTTTGGTTCATGATAGGAGAGGATAGGAAATGGGGAAGAACAGGGAAGAAGTCCTCTCTAAATATTTTCAGGAATAATAATGAAAGGAACATAATGGTAACTGCTTTATTTAAATGGATTCCTCCATTCCATCTTCCAAAAAAATAAGAGCCTCATCTCAGTCTATAAGCTAAATTTTAAAATAAAGAGTAGACAATGCAACTGAAAATTGATTTTTCAGGATGAGTACATTAAATGACATTTATATGTCTACATTATGTTGTAACAATTTACTTGAGGAAATTTAACAGTAAATTATAAGGTATTATTGTAGATATAGTCACTGATAGAACATAACTGTAACTAGGAATTCTTTTACCTAGAGTATTTTCAGTTGGAATGGGTAGAGATAGTGCAAAAAGAATTGAAAGCTACAAAAAAGGGTGATCTCCATTCCCCTATGTAGTCCTTCCTGAGCTCCCACAGCATGGTTGATGGACATTGACATACTAACTTCCCAGCTATAAAGGTTGGATGACCAGAAAGGTGGGCCTTGGGAGAAGAATATAAGAACTAAGGTCAGAGCCCAAAACTAGTCATGGTAACAGATCATTCTTGCATAGGGGAAAAAAAATAAATTAAAAATGTACTATCATCACCACCTGGCCTAGGCCCTGGAATAAAGCCCCCAGTCACCCTGCCTTAAATATGGCCCTAGATGGAACTGTGATGAATGATTAGGAGAACAGAAAATATATTACAGTAGCTAAATGAAAGCAGTGATCTTATGTATGCATCCTGGGAAATCTTTAAACCCTAATTAGATGCTGACCTTTCCATGTATATGGATCCTCCAACTCTCAGGAATGAACAGGTTGACAGACTGAAGTCTAAACAGTCAGAGGAGTAAAAGTTGAAACAGGACATGAAACACTAAGCCTGGTCTTTTTTTTTTTTTTGGACGGGGGGAGAGGTTGGCTCAATGTAGCCTAATATCAAGCCAATAGGGTATCTTTCCCTCCCCATCTCTTGAATCCAGAATACTCTTGTGCTGAGCTATTTGAAAACTTGGAAGTTCTGAATCCTTTTTTGAAACAGAAAGAGTTAATCCCAATGATCTTGATCCAATCTTTCTGGGTTTTTTTGGGGGGGAGGTGAAGGGAAAAGAAAGAAAAAAAAAGAATTCTGCTAAGAGAAAACTACAGAACCATTTCTGGATGCTGGAGTGGATTTTTACCCTCTAAATGTGTTCACAGACTGAAGACCTCATGTTTCTTACAGCAAAAATTAGTTTCTGTTTGATCATGATGAAATGTCTTGATCCCTGGCTGGTCTGAAGTGTTAAGCCTGAATTCAGCCAGCTCTCTCTCCTCCACCTGGTTGTATGTTGTCAGACAAATTCAATTGTGTTGATGTTTGCCTCTTCATACTCTTTCATGAATAGTTAATCCAAGCTTGACCTTGTTAAATCCCCCTTAATGACAGAATCTGAGGGTGTTAATGAATTACACTGAGTTTCCATGGACTCTCTCCAAACAGCAATATTCTTTTCCTAAAACTACCCAAGGAGAGGAACATGAACAAATGACTAAGTGAAGAAAAGGCCCAGTGCTAATCTCGTTTGCCTATGGCAGCAGCACACTACTTCTGAGAAAGGACCATGGCCACAAGGTGGGATGCTCCAGGCACAGTAGCTAGGAATCAAACACTGAAGCACCATTGAGTGTTTGTTCTGTGGTACATCTAGCTTGGACAGTGCCTTCTGGTTTTTATTAGTGGTAAAGCCAAAGAACCTCAAAACCTCAGTTAACATTTTGCCATTGTTCCATATTACCCCTCTGAGTCTTGCTTTCAGTCTTCAAATCTATGACATTTCCATGGTTTGGGGTTTTGAAAAGCTCCCATTCCAATAGCAAAAAGTTGGTGCCTATTGGAATTTGCCCATGTATCACCCTGTCCACCTTTTCAGTGTAATTTTAATTCATCACACTAAGCTTCTTTAGTTCAAGAAGGCCACCTACAAACCGTTCAGGGCCATGGAATTATGGCCCTATGTTCACCCTTCCATATCTTTTAAATAAGGAGTATGGGAAGCAAAGGTAGAGGCAGAGAGAAGTTTGTTTACAACTGAATAGTAACTAAGAGAGCCAGTGTAAGGATGAAAGAAGTTAATGGTATCATATAGTACTAAAACAAAAGATGGAGAGTTTTTTATATCCATACATTTACAACCCTATAAATAAATGCCTCATACACAATTTCACCAAAGTAGTCTGGAATTGTCCCATCTCAATTTCTGCCAACATATACTTCTCAGGTTACTGTTTTTGACTATTTTCCTCAAAAGATGTGCCAGTATTCATGGTATGGTAGACAGTGCTGGGTAAGAACTCAGAAAACCCTGAACCAAATCTTCCCTGTTAACTAGTAACCTCTTTGACTCTCAGTTCGCTTCATCTCTGTGGCAGAAATGGTCATATCTAAGGCATCTTCTTCCCAAGGCTGCTGTATGATCTCAAATGAGAAGCTACACATCTATAGCTTAAAACACTATAGAAAATGACAGCCATTATTATTATTATTATTATTTTCATCTAATTCATCTATATATAAATGTTTGGGGGCAGAAAGGATGGGAACAAGGTGGATAGTTTATCCATCATGGAGTCTTTTAAGGGAAATAGAATCTTGAAATAAATTCAGAGCATATGGCCAGCAAGATGGTTCAGTGGTTTGAGTGTGGAACTAATAATCAAGAAAATCCAAGTTCCAATCCTGCCTCATATACTTGGTAGCTTTATAATCCTGGGAAAGCCACTGAACCTCACTATGCCTAAGTTTTTTCATCTATAAAATGGGGGTGATAATATCACCTTTTTCAAAAGAATGGCTTAAGGATCAAATCAGGCATATGTAGAAAATTTTGAAAACCTTACACCACCATTTAAATGCTAGTTATCATCATCATATAATCATTGATTCGTAGCTGGAAAAAAAATTCAGAAACCTTTGAGTCTATCACCCTCATTTTATGGATGAGGAAACTGAGACTGAAAAGTTAAGTGAAGTGATCTCAAGTAAAAGAATCCTAAAAAAAATTCTACTCACTTTTAAGAGGCTAAAAGGAGATTTTGCCTATACCAAAGATGCAGAAGAATGTGTATGAGGGGGTTCTCACTATGACTTAATAGCTACCTCTTTTCTCTCCAGTCTGTAAGGCACCTCTCCTCAGTTGCTCAGTCATTCACTTTTCTAGGTTGGCCCAGTTCTTAGAAAATAACCAACTTGAGTTATTCTGATTGTAAAACCTTCCTCCTGTGGTCAGAGCCCACTTCCTCCCCTCTTGCTTTGATCTCAGCAGAATTTTCCTTTAAAAAAAAAAAAACATCCTGGCAAAGACACCAAACTCCTTCTACATATTTGAGATTTTACAGTGGCTTTTTTTGAAACATGTGGTATTTGCCATGTTAGTTGATCTCCACTGAATATAGTTCCATAAAGACCTGCTGACACCTCACAGCAACATTTCACAGAATGTTCTAGGAAGAGATAATTTTCTAATTACACCACTAAATTCTGTTCCTGGATACATTTTTCCAACAACTTCAAGCATTTTGGGTAGGAGTTTCATGATAGAATCAAACCCAGAATACATATTTTCTTATTCTCATTTCTACCCTCAATGTTTTTTTAGTACTGGGAGGTATTACATAAAAAAAAAAAACATGCTTCTGTTCTCCTGAGCTCACCTGAGCACATCCTGTACAAACTTAAAGGAATGTTATCACCCACAGCACCTTCACAGTGAGGAGGGTTCTTTGTCTTATGTTTCTGTTTAATCATTTTTTAGCAGTGTCTGACTCTGTGACCCTTTTTGGGAGTTTTCTCGGTAGATATACTAGAGTGGTTTGCCATTTCCTTCTCCACCTCATTTTATACATAAGGAAACTGAGGTAAGCAGGTTTAAGGGACTTACCCAAGGTCACACAGCTAGTAAGTGTCTGAGGCCACATTTGAACTGAATTCTTCCTGACTCCAGGCCCAGAACTCTACCCACTGTGCAACCAACCTGTCTTTGTCTAGGCTCAATATATAAAGTGATTCCAGAATTGTACAATTTAGTATACAATTTTTCAATTGCCCTGCACATAAAACATTGAGTTTTGAAGTAAAACTTCAGTTAACCTGAACTCAAATCCCAGTAGTCCTCAACTAACATAAGATTTCTGAACACATTTCACATTTAGGTGAAATTAAAGAAAATTCAATAAACTCCAGTGATTTCCTATTGCTTCTGGGAGCAAAATCAAAATTCTCTCCTTTGCATTCAAAATTTTTCATGACACAGCCTTCTCCTGCCTTACCCTTATTTTCAACATGTGCTCCAATTCAGAGACTCTGGTCTGCTGGCTGTTCCATGAAAAAGACATTCCATCTCTTGGTTCAGGGTATTTTTCTCTGGTTATCCCCCATATGCCTTGAATCTTGTCCCTCCTCTATTTTAACTACTGATTTCCTGGCATCCTGTAATCCCAACCAAAATTCCATCTTTTACAGAAGCTTTCCTTAATCCTTCTTAATTCTAGTGCTTTCCCTCTGTTAGTTATCTTCTATTTGTCCTGCGTATAGCCTACTCTGTAAACTTAATTGTTCTCATATTGTCTTTCCCATTAGATTGTGAGCTGGGCAGGAACGATCTAACTTCTTTTTGCATCCACAGCATGTAACTGAGTACTTAGCATATAGTAAGTGATTAATAAATGTTGATTGATTGAAAACAAATTTATAATGATTTTCTTTTTAAAATTTTTCTTCTGGATATCCTGGACACAATCAGAATCAGTTCAAGCTACATCATTTTCTACATCTGTAGTCCTATTCAATTAATAATTTTTATTCAGAAAGATAATGCTGAATCTTTGAAAGTTCTTAATTTAAGTTTTAAATTAGATTTAGATTATGTTCATTTTCCTATAACTATGTATTTTAGATATTTTCAGCTAGGGATAAAACAGTTATCCAAAAATTCAATTAATGAAAATATTTATTCCCTACATTGTCCCCTCTTCTCTCTTTTTAGGCAAGCCTGCAGTTTCTTTGCATGTAGGGAACTACCAATGATGAAATTACATCAACCCAACTATTCTGCAATTTGGTCTCCCAGGGCACCAAATTAGGTTAAATGATTTGCCAAAGATCACACAGTCAGTATGTATCAGAGGTCAGGCCTTCCTGATTTCAAGACCCATCCTCCATCCACTGTGTCATGTTGCATAGATAATATTCTAATTTACATAATTAAATCCTTCTATATGTTTTCTAACCAAGCAAAGAGAAAGAAAGAAAAGTTAGGCATAAATATCAGTGAATTACTGAAGAAGAATCTGTATTAAGAATATTGTCCTTCTAATATCAAGGAAACACTTGTCTTCTTATGTAAGGATGCTCCTCACCCATGTGGTCCATTTTTTGCCTCATTTGTATAGACATAATAGAAAAATATGGAGAGTCCTAAAGTTTTTTTTTTGTTTTTTGTTTTTCAGATTTGATGCTACCTTACTCCCTGTAGCATCATAATAGGTCTTATGGTGGAAAGTGACATACATCTCAGCATGCAATGAACTAGGATTACCTGGATCTAAAGAGGAAAGGTGATATAGCTATAATTTCACAGGATTTGATCTTCTCAGCCTCAGGAATTCCAGTTTAGTATTGGTGACCCAGTAGATTTGTAATTTTTGTGCTGGGACCTACACTAACTATATCTAAGACAATTTGCCCTCCAATGGGGTGAGTAACCCATGGAACTCTGACTCCAAATCTAATACATTTTGCAGTCTACCATATTGTTTTCTCTATGGATATGATCATGAATTGAACTAGGAAACCTACCTACCAGCCAGTGAATTGAAAACCATTTATTAAGCACTATTTTTGTGCCAGGCGATGTGCTAAGAATGGAGGATACAAAGAATGGCAAAAGACAATCCATACTCTCTAGAAGCTTACAATCTAGGCAATGTGCAACATGCAAAAAAAAGTTTAAATAAGATATATTCAGGATAGGTGAAAATTAATCTCAGAGAGAAGGCACTAATATTAAGGAGTATCTTGAAGTAGGTGGTATTTTAGGCAACCAGGAGTGCTTGGTGATAATGGTGAAAGAAAGCATTCCAAGCATAGGTGACAATCCCCAAAAATGCATAATCCAGGAGATTGGAAAGGGTTAAGTTATGAGAGACTTTAACAGTCAAACAGATGGATTTATATTTGATACTGGAGGTAATAGGGAGCTATGGTAGTTTATTGAGTAGGGGATGGAGATTTTTCTAATTTTTAAAACAATCACGTCATTGTCTGGATAAAAGATAGAATGATATGGGAAAGACTTGTGGATACAGCAACAAGAAATCTACTTCAATAGGTCAAGAATGAAGTGAGGAAAACCTACCCCATGCTTTCAGGTCCACGTTCCTTCTTCTAAGAAAAGCCACGTAAATGTGTGGCACAGTAAATAGCAAGTGGGGAAAAAAATGGGAGTGGAAAATAGACGGAACAAGCTGAATGATCTCATAATATAACATTCTTCAGTGTTTTCCATGCTGGGCAGGTCGACAAAGGAAAGCCAAGTAGTAAAGTGGCATCTATTTTAAGGAATGCTAATGTCAGGAAAAAGGGGAAGCCAGCTAAGTTAGTCCATATCAATCCAAAGGAAAAATGAATGAATCTAAATTACGAGTAGAGTAACCAGGATGTTTCCTCCAGAACACTGAAAGCATTCTCAGTCTTCCAACAAAAGATACAATAAACTTAAGATCTAATTATCGTGAAAAATGGGGGGGGGGGGGGGAAAGGAAACCAGCTGATGGCTTGCTCCTTTTTCTCTTAAGTAAGTTCATTCCATCCTGGTTGTATATTAAATCTCTTGTGACTAACACAGAAACTGGAGTCCCTGAAAAGAGATTATCAAATCCATATTTTAATTTAACAAGTATTTAAATGCCTACTATGAGCAAAGCCATGTGTGAGGTTCTGGGACAAAGAACAAAACATTATTGAGGCTCCCTGGCATTGTAGGATTGAAGTTTCCACCAAATATCTCATTTCTCAAAGGTCTGAGCAGTGACAGTAATGGCTCTCTGAATAGCTCTACTATTTTTAATAGAAGCTTAACACCCAGAGAAGCTCTCCTGGAAAGCTGCACTTCCTTGACAGCTCTGACAAAACTACCTACCCAAACCCAGCAAGAAAAAAAGAAGTTGCTGTCTTTCCTCACTTCAGGCGTTCTCAGGGTCCAGCTGTAAGGCATGAACTTAACAATTCTGGAGTTCTTTTCCAAGGTACCAAATGTCATGGGCAGGGGTGGGGTGTGAAATAAAAGCATAAATTCCTTAAAAATGAAATTTAAATTTAAAATAAAAGCAATATATAAATGCTAGTTATTATTATTATTATTATTATTATTATTTAAAGCTAGCTGAGTGGTGCTATGGATTCAATACCTGAGCCAGGAAGAGGTTCAATTTAAATCCAACTTCAAACACTTACTAGGTGTGCCACTCTGGACAAGTCGCTTAACCTCTGTCTCAGTTTCTTCAACTGTAAAATGGAAATTTAAATAGCACTGACCTCCCTGGATTTTTGTGAGGATCAAATAAGATAACATTAGTAAAGAACATGGTGCCAGGCACGTAGTAAGTGATTAATACATTCTTATTCCCTTTACCTTCTTCCCCTTGCTATGTCTTTGATCGTGGGCAATTCAAACTATTACAAAGACTTTTTTAATGAACTCTTTTCCTATTAATGAAAATTAAAAATTTCTATTGACTAGAATTTTAAATCTGAAGGGAATCTTAAGAGATCACTTAATCCAGTTTGTTTTCCAGATGGGAAAATGGCAGCTCCATGACTTGGGACAGTGATTAGATGATTTGCCTTTCTTTAAGTCCCAACTAAAATCCCACCTTCTACAAGAAACTGACCCCTCTTAATTTCAGTGCCTTCTCTCATTTACTTATTTTCTATTTATCCGTATATAGCTTTATCTCTACATGTTGTTTGCATGTTGTGTCTCCTCCATTAGATTGTGAATTCCTTGAAGACAGGCTCTATCTTTTGCTTCTTTTCGTATCTCCATCACATAGTATAATGCTTGGCACATAATAGACATTTAGTAATTATTGGTTGATTGATTGATTTCCCAAGATTACATAAGGAGTTAGTGACCAAGACAAGGCTAGAACCCACCAAAGTCTTCTCACTTCATTACTGTCGTCCCTCAACAGTGCCAGAATCAAAAGGTTTTCAGCTGCTGATCTCACAATGAGACTCAGAGATTGGATCAGATGATCGTCTGTTTCAATTCTAATTCCTATGATCCTCTGAAAGCAAAAAGAAAAAAAATAAAATAACTGGGTGGGCAAATGTAAGAGAAAATGAAAAAGATGAAGGGAAAATGAGTCACTTTAATAGGAGCAAGTGTCATGGACATCATTTGATTAATTGTTTTGTTTTTAGCCTTCATTTTTTCTTCTCAAAATCCACCCCCCCACCCCCACTTTTTTTTTCTTCTAGAACTCCAGGGATTCTTTTGCACATCTGCAAAAGCCATGTGTCAGTTCCAGGTTCACATTCTGGTGTTGAACCAAGCTGGCTCCAGTTCCCCCCGGGAGGAGGCCAGCTCCAGCCAGACAAACAAATTAAGTTGACCTAATACCTAAGGGTGGGGTAGATATGGGGGTAGGGGTGGAGTCAGGGGTTTTAACTGATAAAGGCATGATAATTCAGCTCTGCCTACACACAACCAACATAGAAAATACCACTAGAGTTTGTGTACAAATTGATTCCAAAACACAGGTGAATTTTACATTTGTAATCAGAGAGGAGGAGTTAGAAATCATAGAAGTATAGATATAGAACTAGAGTAGATCTTAGAAGGTATTATTTTACATATGAGGAATTAGAAGGCTAAGGAGGTTAAGTTGTCCTGGTCCAAGGTTACACACAGATAGTAGATATCAAGAGAACTGCATAATAGTGATTCTTTTTCCCCATTTTTTTTTTTCAGGCAAACAAACAAACAAACAAACTTCAACCTAATGTCTAGTTCCCACCTATATACATCCCTAGGATATTTTAAGTTCCCAACAACTAGGTAGTATAATAAATAGATTGTAGACTTAGGTCAGGAAGATCTGAGCCAGCCTCAAATACTTATTAGCTGTGTGACTCTGCCTAAGTCATTTAATCTCTGTCTGCCTCAGTTTCCTCATGTGTAAAATAGGGATAATAATAGCACCTACCTTCCAGAATTGTGAAGATAAAATGAGATAATATTTGAAAAGTGCTTTCAAATCTTAAAGGTCTATGTAAATATTAGTTATTATTGTTCAATCATTCTCTGAGTTTGGAGAATTCTATTCTCTCCTGCTTTCCCCACTGTTCAATTACTCCCTTTTGATCTCTTTTGTGGGTTCATCATCCACTTCATAGCCAATCTGAGTTTACCTCAAAGTTATATGCTGATCTCTCTTCTTTTTTTCTTTCCATACTCTTTCTCTTGTATCTTTATAAACTCATTTATGTTTAATGATCAACTCCATAGTTAATAATCTATTTAATTATAGTTTAATGACAAAATAATTTCACAATTAAATATAGTTTAATGATAGTTTAATTATCAACTATCTATGTATATATCCATTCCTAGTTTTTCTTTTGAGCTCCAATCTGAATCACCAACTGCTCACTGTACATTTTTAACTATATGTCTCAGAAGCATCACAAACTCAACTTGTCTACAATAGAACTCAATAATTTTCTCCAAAAATTCACCCTCTTCCAAAGTCCTCTATTATTGTTGAGGATGCCATCATCTTTCTAGTAACCCAAGTTTGCAACCTCAGTCTGATTCTTGGCTTCTTTTTACTCACCCCAGGTTTCCATTCAGTTATCAAATCTTGTCATTTCTCTCTCCACACCTCTTGAAAACATCCCCTTCTTCTTTACTCCCACCACCTTAGTTCATATCCTCATCACTGCTCATCTGGCCAACACAAAGTCCTCCTTTTGGGTCTCCTTGCTTCAAGTCTCTCCTGACAACCACAATCCATCTCCTCAGCTAAGGCTTCTTAAACTTTTCCCACTGACGACCCCTTTTCTCCTGAGAAATTTTACATGATCATGATATATAAGTATATGAAATATAAATCAAACATTTACTGATAATAAATCATAATTTCAGCCCCTCCATATTCAGTTATATGTCTCACAACCCACAGTTTCAGAAGTTTTGCCCTATTCAGCTAAGTGATTTTTCCTGAAGTCTAAAATGTCTCTATTTTCTCTAGGATCAAATATCAATGATTTTTAACATTTAAAGTTCTTCACAACCTGGCCCCTACCTGCCTTCCAGCCTTCCTTTACTTCTTATACTGCTCTACATTGCATTCCAGCCATACTGCCCTACTCTCCAGGACACACACACACACACACACACACACACACACACACACACACACGCTTGAAATGCTCTCCCACCTCTTGGAATTTCTGATTTTCTTTAAAAACTCAAGTGCCATGAAGATTTATGAAGTTTTTTTCTTTTCCCAAGTCCCCTAGCTACTAGAGGACCCCCTTCTAATACTATATTTTTAATATATTCTGCATATAATTTTTGTGTGTTTATATATCCCACATTAAAATGTAAATTCCTTGAAGGCAAGACCTATTTCACTTTCATCTTGCCTTTGTATCTCCAACACTTAGCAAATTTCTTTACACAAATTAAGTTCCTAATAAATATTTGCTGATTGATATTAAGACACTGAGAACTTGGAGAGGTAAAATACAGATCTTGCTCTTTGGTATTCCAAGAGATATGGAACGTAAAGAAGGGCTTTGTGGAGGAGGGGACAATACTCAAAACAGTCCTTGAAGGAAGACAGTTACTTTATGGTTAACTTTAGGTTAGAATAATGTTCTAAGCAAGATATAAGAAACTGAGCAAAGGAAATGGAAAGCAGGATGTGAGCAGAGGGCAGAGTGAGAGTTATGTGGTTTGACTTGTATATAGGGTCTATATAGAAAAGAAATGGGAAATACTGATAGAATACATGAGTTTGTATGCTGTCACTAAGTAGAAGTATTAATTAATTGTCTTGTATAACTATCCATTTTTCACAATTGCCCTTTCTTGAACACTTTGTCTAAGATTAAATCCATTGGGGCAATTAGGTGGCACAGTGGATAGAGCACCAGCCCTGGAGTCATGAGAACCTGAGTTCAAATCTAGTCTCAAACATTAGCTGTGTGATCCTGAAACAGTCACTTAACACTGATTTTTTTTTTGGGGGGGGGAAAGAGTAAAGCCTCTAGAGATAGACTATTTCACTTTGGGAGAGCTTTCATTATAGGAATTTTTTTCTTTACAACAAAATCAAACTTGCCTCTTTGCAGCTTCACTATCCATTATTCTGGAGTTAATAAAAACAAGTCAAATTCCTGTTCCAATGTGATAGCCTTTCAAACGTGTTTTAGCCCTTCACTTAAAGACATCTATCATACATAGCCTCAGTCTTTTCCAGGATAAAATTCCCTGTTCCTCCAACTAATCCATGACATCAAGGCCCTTTGCCACTCTAAACTCTCTATCTTATCATTATTATTTGTATATTGTCATGCCCAGGACTGAATTCAATATTATTATAGTTATAGTCTCACCAGGACTTGGGAACATGAACCTATCACCTTCAGTATTTTGGCACTATTGACCATCTCTCTCTACTCTTCTTATGTCTCTTCTTTCTGGGTTTTCATGACATTGCTCTTTTGATTTACTCCAGTCTGGCCTACAACTCTTTCTCTTTTTACCCTTAGTGACCTCATCAGCTACCATGGATGTAATTTATTGTGTTCATTCAAATGATTCCCAAATCTACATATTCAACCTTGATCTTTCTCCAGAGCTCCAGTTCCCAATCTCTAACTGTTTGCTAGATAGCTCCACAAGAATACTGAATCTTACATCCAACATCTCCAAAACAGAACTCATCTTTTTCCCAAATAATTCTATTTCTTTCTTTATTTTATTTCTTTTTACTTACTATGTACATATGGTTCATCAGCCTCCTTAAGGACAGGAACCTGCTCCCTTTTAACTTGGTCTCTAGTGCCTACCACAGTACCTTACCCAAAGAAGGTGTTTAATAATTAATTTTTTAATAATTGAACTAAATTCAGTAAAGTTGAACCTTTCCTTTTTTTTACTTCTAAATGTAGATATTACAGAATGTGTTATGAGGCATTGGAAGAAATGTGGTACAAGGGATAGAGCATGGATTCTGAAGTCAGGGTACCTAACATCAAATTTCAGATTCACTTCTCAGTATATATGTGACTTTAAGCAAGTTACTTCACTTTTCTGAGCCTCAGTTTCCTCATCTGTAAAATGAGGAGACTGAATGAGACTACCTCTCTGATCCCTTTCAGTCCTTAGTCCATTATCCTATGATATGAAACCTGAGAATAGAATAGAATGGAAGCTTCAGAGGAAATACAAGACAAAAGTCTTTTGAACCATATTTAAATCATAACACACCTTTAATCTAAAACTTACCACCACTAGCTGAGAGCAGGAAGAGAAGAATTATTTGCAACTGACCAATTGGTCCTTCCTTTTCTTATGAGGAGAGAAACTCCCAGCAATTCCTGGAAACCTCACTGCTCTTAGAGGAAAGCATTTTTTCTGAATTAAGGTTAAAGGCATCAGCAACATATGGAGTACATTTCCCCTTCTAATAGTGATCAGTCTAAAAATCGAGGGAAAGTTTGCTTGGCAAAGAGCACTAGCCAAGCCAATGGCAGAAGTCATTTCAGTTTATCCTGATCCCTCTCCATGCTCTACTTCCCAGCCTGGGAGACACTCATGCCCATTGATTTATAAACCATAAATTGAAAGGAACAGAATTGTGTATGTCAAGGGAAGACTTTTTTTTTTCCTTTTGAAGATATAACTGCACTTTATCCTGAGTTGACAGAGAATGTAAGGTGAAATTTCCAGAGGCTTCCCCTGAAACAATATGAATTTAAATGGTTCTATGCTAAACTCGAGGTTGAGCAATTATTTTGAAAAGCTACATAGTCTAAGGAAATGGATAAAGAATCAAATGTTTTTCCATCATAGATTTACCCCATGGCTGAAGCTTCAGTAATTCAGGTAAAGTGGACTTAATAACAGAGACAAGCGATCTCACCTGTGTAAGATGAATGATTACAGTCGACATTTATTCATTATTTTAAAATTTGCAAAGTACTTTACGATGAACATATATTGCCTCATTTAGTCTTAGTGGTTTGCTTTCAGCACAATTGCCGCCTCTGAATTTTCAGACAAAATTAAAACAAGACACGCTTCTTCTTCTTCTTCTTTTTAACTTTACTACCCCTAGTTATTTGCTAGATGCCAGATGTGCCCTCAAGAAGCAGCCGAAGAAGAGTGAAACCAATAAAGTCAGTCATCCCTTGTAAAATGGCAATCGGTTTAGCACCTCCTAAAACAGAATCCGCTAGCTTCTAAGGAATGGAGCAGCCTGTTTTAAACTTTTAATACAAAGTTACTTGAAACCTTGCATCAGCTTGAACCTTCTTGCCTTCTAAAACATTCTTTCAGTCACTTACCCTGGCTATTGTGAATTTCTCCTGCTTTAAGCACCCTAGCAGACGGCTGCCCATGAATACAGTTTAATCCTTCCCTAAAGGAGTGATGTGAGCAGTATTTAAATAAAGTTGTTACTGTAATGGGCCAGCTTACATTTTAAGAGTATTATAAGCTCTGGGGATAGATTTGGGAAGAAAATGCCATTTAGAAAAAACTAAACAGTGTGCTATTGAAACATAGAAGACAACAATGCATGTGATGTGACCATCACTTCAGATATTCAGGAGCAGAATTCTTCTCCTTAAGGGAAGAGGAATAGAACTTTTTAATTAATTTTCCTCCACAATTATGGAAGGACAGAAAGATATTCCACTCAATGTGGTTCTAGGCATGGAAGGAAGAGAAAGTCAGAACTAACTTGGCTCTTGCTAGCCTAATATAAACTAGAGGCTAATGGAAAACACTTCCAATTGTTAACAGAATCCTACATGCACTTGGAAAACAAAACAGACCTTCACCTTTAAAGCAATAGTCTCAACATATCCATGGAAATGTCTAAATGGCATCTATTTGTGACTGATAGATGCAAAGACCGCTCCAGTACAACTGGAATTATTAATGTAAGTAGCTGAAATTCTTCTTGATACAAGCTATGTGTTTTCAAATTAGTCCTGAACTAGTTCCTCTGAAATTCAACCTACTTCAAAGTCAGACATTACTCTTTTATTTGTCTCCAAGGTATCTGTTTGTACAAAAGCACCTAATATAAGCATTAGGACCAGAGGATAAAACACAAGCAATGATATAGTCATTCATTTTTTTTTAATTTTGAGTTCCATAAAGTTTTACAAAAATGAATGTTGAAAACATATGCATTTTAAAAAAATGAAATACTGTTTTAAAAAAAAGAAGAAAAAAGAAAGTATTTTTATTTTTCAGCTATGGAAAAATTAAGAATTCTCTGGTTTATACCATCATTACCCCCAAATACAAATTTTACTATTATTTGTAACATCTTATATGTGTGAAAGTGTGTTTTTCACAATCGCTGTTATAAAATGTCAACAAATTAGTGGTTGAAATGGAATGAGTAGTAGTATCTTCAGTATTTGAAACACTGTGATAAAGAAACCCAAGAATAATAAATAATATGGCTATTACTTTAGTTTTGCAAATATAAAAATCATTTAAAAATTGAGTTACACATTTTTCATGATCTCTATTGATGATTGCTTGCATTGTGTTGCCTTTCTCTGATTTTCTTTTTTTTCTTGTAGATAGGATTTTTCTTGCACAACTTGTCAAGTATTTCAATATTATTGACATGTAGTGGACTTCCTGCCATCTAGGGGAGGGGAGCGGACTCGGGGTAAAAGTTGTAATGGAGAGCTTTGTAAAGATCAATGCTGGGGAACTACCCGTACACATGTTATACAAATAAAAAGCTTTAACAAAAAAAAAAATTGAGTTACAAATAATCTCCTTCCCTCCTGCCCCTCCCCTCCTCGAGAAAACAAGCAATTTCATTTCAATTATACATGTGAGGTCCTGAAAAACATATTTTTATTAGTCTTGTTGCAAAAGAAAACAAGAAAATAAAACAATAAAAATGAAGGAAGTTATATAAAAAGTACTTTAGGGGCAACCAGGTAGTGCAGTGGATAGAGTACCAGCCTTGAAGTCAAGAGAACCTGAATTCAAATCTGGTCTCAAGACACTTAACACTTCCTAGCTGTGTTACCCTGGGCAAGTCACTTAACCCCAATTGCCTCAACCAAAAAAAAAAAAAAAAAAAAAAAAAGCATGCTTTATCCTGCTTTCAGAGATTATCAGTATTCTCTCTGGAGGTAGATACATTTTTCATCATGGGTCCTTTGGAATTTCTTGGATCATTGTTTTGAATCAAAGTAGATAAATCTTGATCATCCTTTTAATACTGCTGTCACTGTATACAACATTTTCTTGTTCTGCTCATTTCACTTTGAACGAATTTATATAAGTGTTCCCAGGTTTTTCTAAAACCATCCTGTTTGTCATTTCTTATAGCACATAATAGTATTCCACAACAATCATGATGGTTATGCAGTTTTATAGCCCTTTGGGCATAATTCCAAATTGTTCTCCAGAATGATAGGACTAGTTCATAATTCCACCACCAGTGTATTACTATCCCAGTTTTTCCACATCCCTTCCAGCATTTGTTATTTTTCTTTTTCTGCCATATTAGCCAATATAACAGGTATGAGGTAGTATTTTAGTGTTGTTTTAATTTGCATTTCTCTAATCAGCAATGGTTTAATATATTTGTTCATGTATAGATAGCTTTGATATCCTCTGAAAACTGCCTGTTCATATCTTTTGACCATTTATAAATTAAAGAATGGCTCTTGTTTTTTATAAATTTGGCTCATTTCCCTATATACTAGAGAAATTAGATTTTTATCAGATAAACTTGGGGCAAATTTCCCTCCCCCATTTTCCTGTTTTCCTTCTAATTTTTATTGCATTAGTTTTATTTGTGCAAAAATGTGACCAGATTATTTTTTCTAATGACTCCATTAACTCCTGATAAATTGGTAACTTGGAAATAGAAGATTATGTAAGAAAAGGACTTATTTTCAGCCTAGATACAATTGCTATTGTTTTCTCCTTTATCATCTGTGAACAGTTCCTTTAATATCTTCTGTTAGAGGGTAGATTTATCATTAGAACAATCATTCTAGTTGCTTTTATAAGAATTCTAATTTTAATAAGAATCTCAAAAAAGAACTAATTTTTTTTTTCAAAATAGGACAGCATAGGATAGTGGAAAGGATAAAGTACTTAGATTGATAAGAAAGACCTAAGTATTCAAATCTTTATAATGCTCATGCTATCAGTGTGATTTTTTTTTTTTTTTTTTTTTTGCTGAGGCAATTGGGGTTAAGTGACTTGCCCAGGGTCACACAGCTAGGAAGTGTTAAAGTGTTAAGTGTCTGAGGCCAGATTTGAACTCAGGCCCTTCTGACTTCAGGGATGATGCTCTTTCCACTGCACCACCTAGTTGCCCCCCCTTACCAGTAGTTCTAATCTGTCTCTTGCCCCAAGTGTCTCTCCACTCTAATCCATTCTCTGCTTCAGAGCTTCTTAAACTTTTTCCATTCATGACCCCTTTTCACCTGAGAAATTGTCATCCCTGTTATATAGGTATATAAGATAGATATATTGATCAAACATTTACTGATAATAAACTTTAAAGAAAATTATTTTAAAATAATTCTTTGATATATGTGTGTGTGTATAATTTTATCATTTATTAAAGACCAAAGCAAATTTGATTGTCTTTTTTGCTGGAGCAATTGGGGTTAAGTGATTTGCCCAAGGTCACACAGCTAGAAAATGTTAAGTGTCTGAAGCCAGATTTGAACTCAGGTCTTTCTTACTTCAAGGCTGGTGCTCTATCCACTGCGCCACCTAGCTGCCCCAGCAAATTTGATTGTCAACGAAATGGATGTGCTTGTTTATTTTTACATAAAGAATTAAATCTTGGTGGAATATTTGAAACTTTTTACTGTTACCAAATTTTTTATGACTCTCACATTTGGTTACACAACTCCATATGGGGTATAAGAAGCTTTGCCCTATTTGAGTACCAATGTAATTTTCCTGACTATTTTGCCACCCTTCCCCAATTCAATAAGCAGCTGTAGCTCCCTTTTTTAAGGCTTTTAAAGTTCTTCACAAAATGACTCCTTCCTACCTTTCCAGTTTTCTGCTTTGCTCCAAAAACTCTGTCTTTGACCTGGCTGTCTTCCACAGCTGAAACTCTCTCCTTCCTCACCTCTGCCTGCTAGCTCCTCTGGCTTTCTTCAGAGTTCACCTCAAATTCCCCCTTTTCCAGATACTTCTTACAATTAGTGTCTTCTCTCTGACATTGCCTTCCATCTTCTGTCTGAATACCTAGTAAGCATCTAGATAGTCCCATGTGCACCTGTAAAATCCTAAATGAAAGGGATCATTGTTTTTGCCTTTTTTGTATCCTCTGCATTCAGCATAGTATCTAACACATGTTGAGACAACATATCACATATTGTTGACACTCCGTGATGCCATTTGGGGTTTTATTGACAAAGATAATAAAGAGTTTTGCGTTTCCTTCTCCAGCTCATTTTACAGATGAGCAAACTGAGTCAAAAATGGTTGACTTGCCCAGGATCATATAGTAAGTGTCTGAGACCTGATTTGATCTCAGGTCCTCCTAACTCCACACCTGGAACTCAATCTACTGTGCCACCTAGTAAGCACTTAATAAATAAATGCTCATTTCCTGATAAACTTAAAAGTGAAAGCCAAAATTGTATAGTAGTCAATCAATAAAGAAAACACAATTCTCCCTTACGGTGGTGCTTGAATCTGAATGAAAATAATGTATGCTTTTCTTATCTCCTTGCCTTGGTGAAACCAGTTCTATGTGTCCAAATAACATCTTCCTGTTGCTTTTACAAAGTAACATTGTAAAAGAGGAACAGGAATGTGGTAGAGGGAAGCTCTGAAATCTTTATAATAGGCAGTTCTAGTATATTCCTAGTTACTGTTGCTAGTTCTTTGAACAGTCTGTTCTGTATCAATATTACATATGATCAGTTTGTAACAGAGTATTAAAAGGTCTTCAGCAACAACTCTGGGGTGCCTTTAAAATGATGTTTATTAAAGTAATTGTGCCTTGTTTAGCATAACCCTTTTTATCCAGCTGTGGAAGATTCTTGCAATCACGGAACTGCTCACAGGTTATTCATTTGAATTCCAAATTAAGTCCTTGAGTTTGCCACACTTCCAAATATGCAAGGTCTCCATCACAAGCCTCTTTCTGTACATCTTCTCTAGTAGAGGAGAGAAATTCTCTCAGGACAAGTATTCTATCTGACTGATTTGTATCTAAATATGTGCTGAGAACTCATCCAAGCAGCCTACGCTAGCTTCCCATTTGTCAGGCAGCATCTGAGAAACACCAAACTATTCTGGATTCCTGCAAAGTTCATCTGTCAGCCCAGCTTCTTGAACAAGCATCCTGGGAGTTTTGCTGGAAAAAAATTACTTTTAAAACAAACATTCTGTCAGAACTCTCAGAGCTAAAATGCAAATTTATTGAGTCCCTAAAGATAATTGGTCTACATCTATTAGCATCCCTGACAAGGGAATTTTTATAGGGGCTTACAATGAGTTACCAAAAAGCCTGTTAAATAGTGAACATCTTACTCAGCTATCAACGAAGCTATGTAAACAGAATACAAATCAGCTAGAGGATGGAAAGTGGGATGTTGGGGAGGGGGAGTGTTAGGGTGTAGAAAGTAAAAAGAGATAATAGTTTTCCACTTTATTGTCTTCTATCAGACCACTTGGGGCAGCTAGGTGATACCATAATGTCAGGCTTGGAGTCTTCCTGGGTTCAAATCTGGCCTCAGACACTACCTCAATTTCTTCAACTTAAAGTTGGGCTGGAAAAGGAAATGGTAAACCACCCCAGAATCTTTGCCAAGAAAACCTCATATGGGGTCATGAAGAGTCAGACATGACTGGACGCCAGCAATCTACACTTCTGTGTGGAGCAATAGCTAAAACATCATGCATTGTAAGCATTAATTCCCCAAAAATATCTTTGTATATTAAGCATATTAGAGAAAAATTCTTTCCTGACCAATTGAAGGAATTAATATTTGCCTTCCGGGTTTGAGTGTTGTTCCATTTTATCTTAGATTTCTTGACTACAGATGCTATTATTGGTTGTAAGATTATTCAATCCCTTTTAAATTCCAGCTAGGGTATTTGACTGGATTTTACTGTATGTGCTGCTTAATTCAAAAGCCTGAATTCAAAAATTTTTATTGGGTCTAATTATGCATCCTTCCCTGCTTACTGAAAATTTGAATAACTCTACAGGATCAAGGGCTAAATGAAATAATATTTCCATCTGGAATCTTTAAGTTCCTGAGTCATTCACTTTATAATTCCACTTAAGGGTAAAGAATGGAGAAAATAATTGACCTCTCTTGGCTGTCCCTGTCCTTATCTTTAGCTTTCAAAATGGCTGACAGACTTTACATAATTACCAAGCACTTTGTCTTTTCAAAGCCCCATAGCAACTAATGACATTTGCAGACTACTTTCTTGGAAAGAACAGGTCATAAATTTAAGGTCATAAATCTTTGTATATCTCTCTTTCCCTTTCCCTTTCTCTCTCCCTCTCTCATTTTCTGTTAGATTGGGTCCTGTCAGGAGATCTTTCCTAGTTCATCCTTGATATCTTGCCTATGTCCAAATATGACAAGAATCCTTGAATAATTGAAGGCTAGAATTGAAAAGAAATGAATGAATGAAAAACAATTTATTAAGTCTTTGATGTGCTAAGCACAGGGCTAAACCTTGAGGATATGGACCAAAAAAAAAAAAAAAAAAAAACCCAAGAAAGTCATTGATTAGTAAGAGACCTTGTAGGTGCACTTTCTGTGCAATTTATCTTCTTATATGTTGCTTAGAGAAATGGTATCCTCCTCAAATAGAAACAAAGCCCTGCAGCCTACACAGTGACTTAGAAAACCACAAAGAAACATTGTTTTGTTGTATTTTTATTTAGTTATTTGTTATTTATGTGATTTATTTATTTTATTCATTTATTATTTTTGTTGTATTTCAAATTATTATTTATGTTGTTGTATATTTATTGTTTTATTATTTACTTATCTATTATTTATTCAGCATTCCTCAATCACATTTTCCATTACATAATCCAATGATTCCAACCAAGCTCTAAGCAAACTGAGAGTTCTGTCACCTCTGGCCTAGAGCACTGAGAAGTTATGTTTTCCCAGGATCCCATAGGTGCTGTTTCTCTGATCTGAAACTAGGCTTGGTTTCAGCCTGTCTTTATCTGCTTTTCTTGCACTGACTCTCACCATGTTCATATGTGAATAAAAATAACAATAACTGGCACTTATATATTGCTTGAATTTTTGCCAAATTGTTTAGATATATCATCTCATTTGATATCCACAATAATCCTTTGAGATAGGTAATGTAGATATAATTATCACTGTTTTTTAAAATGGGGAAACTGAGGCTTCATAGAGGCAAAAAGTCATCTGCCTGTGGTCATTTAACATCAGACACAGTGCTACCCATCTGTCTTATCAGCAAATCTTCTATTGAGAAAGCAGTCAATTTTCTACATTGAGTCAGTATTCAATAGATATTATTTGTTTGATATAAAAAAGCTGGGGGATAATATGTATATTAACAGAATGAGTGCCTACTTCTTTCTCTCTTTTAAAAAGAATCTAAGAAATACATAGCCAGTACAATAAAGATTAAGATAGGGGCAAATTTAATTTGGGTTTTGAAGTTGAGGGAGAAGAAAAAAGATGGAATCAGGAGGAGAAGATAATAGTCAGACTTCTCCTTTTCAAATCATTTCTTTCAGTTTCAGTTTGCCACTCCAAGAAATGACCATTCTTCATTTCTAAATAAGATTTCCATTTCTGCAGCATGGGTTTCTGGAAATAAGTACTGAACTTAGAAATAAACTTCTTTTTTTTCCCCAGAGAAAGAAAAAAAACTTTATTAAATCCATATGACTAAAGATTAATAAATATAGACCTTTAGGAGCAAAAGTTACTAAGAATCCAATTAAGTCTAATTGATATGTATCTAGAATGCCAGGACCTTATCCTAGGGCACCCACATGGCATTTGGCACCTCTGTATCTCAGTTAAAGGTCAATCCTTTTCAATTTATATCCCATAATTCCACTGGTTCTCAGGATCAAAACATTTACTTTAAGCTGGATCAATTGAAAAACTGGGTTGAGGGTTCCATTTGCACAAATGTGAGTCCATATCTCTAGAATAATAACAATTTGCTATTTTCAGATTCATGCCAATCTTTGATTATCTATTGGAACAGCAGAATTGGGGTTCATGAAATCCTAGACTAAAGTAGTTTTGTATTTGGATATGATTCAAAGTTAAGAGCTGATATTTCTTCAAAGCAGTGCTGCTAATTTAGACCTATTATTTGTACCCCAGAGTTTTTCAACTTGGCTACATTCCCGTAACATATTGTGAATAAACAGGTAAATTTCTCTCTGTTGAACTTAAAACAATACCAGTAGACAAACCCTCTTGTTAGAGCTTCCTTATACTTTTCTGCTATAAGTTCCAAAATACAGAGATGATTTCCACATAAGTAAATCATGGAATTTGAGAGTTGGAAGACTCCTTTAGCAGCAATTAGAAAAAAAATGAACTTTTTTCTCTCTAGAAAATGTTTCCTAGGACCCTTTCATTTAAAATTTCTTTCTAGATCTCAAGATATTAGATTCATATTTGTATTATAATAGGGAAACTTCCTAGAAGTATTTCCCAGGGAACTTAATATTTTGTTCAAATTCAGGGAAGGGCATTAGCTGATAAATAGATGACTTGAAATTCAACCAGGACTTGTGTATAATGCTATAGAGGGAAGGCTACATAGCATCTGACTTAGAAAGCTGGCCTTAGAGTCAGAAAGACATGGTTCAAGTTCCCCCCTTAACAGGTGCTGCCCATATGAACCTGATCAACTCACTTAATCTCTAAGTGTACCCATCAACAATCTTAGAACTACAATTGCAACATAGATGCTGATCTGAAGTGGAAGAAGTTTCTTATGTCAATAAAAATATAAGCTTGATGTGTGCATGTGCGTGCGCACACACACACACACACACACACACACACATTATTGGTAAGGACCCTAGTACTAGAATCAGAGTATATGAGTATGAATTCAGACTCAATGACTTCCTAAAGGCATAATCAAGTCATTGAAACTCTGATTTTGAAGTTCCTTATCTGAAAGAAGCATCACAGTATTATACTTTTACTATGTAACTTACATATTTTTGGATGAATGAAAATACATCTAAAATGTTTTATAAACCATAAATCTTTCATGAATAAAAGTCATTTCATTCATGCAACTCATATTTGGTGTTTATTATAAGAACATTGTTTTAGGCCCTGGGTACAGGCAGGGGAAAGAGATTCAGAAATAGACATGGTTCTCATCTTCAATGAATTTGAAGATCTAATGCATACACAAATTATTATAATGCAAAGTAATCAATGATATTTGCATAAGAGAAAATGCTGAACCTGAAATCTGAGGAGAAATATAGTTACTTCTAGGTAATCAGGGTAAACTTCATAGAGGAAACAATATGTGAGGTGATTTTTAACTAATGGGTAGCACTTCAGCAAGTGAGAGTAGGGGAAAGAATAGAACAGGAAAAGCCAACACAGATTGAGTAATTATAGAAGAAAGAAATCAGTGATTGTAGATTGGGGGAGGGTGAGCATGAAACCATTGTAGGCTACTAAACTTTGGATGAAATGTGAACATGAGTGATATTATCTAAGATTGAAAAAAAGTAGAAAGAAACCAATTTTTTTTTTTGAGGGCCTTGAATGTCAGATGAGGGAATTTGAATTTTGTTCAGAGACAATAGGGAGCTTTTGAAGGGTTTAGAACAGAGGGATGACATAATTAGATTGATGCATTAGGAAGAGGAATGCTTAAAGGAAATTACCTTAAAATATACTTTTTTCTTCATTCAGAACCATATTTGGATTAGCTTAATTTTGCCAGATAAGTTCTTTGTATACCACAACCAAAACAATGATATATTTATTTCATTTGGATAATAATAGTTCCATCTCCAAGTGGCCTACATGCCCTACTAGTTTTTCCATAGCTGCTTCCTGCTGTTGTATTTTTATGATCAGCAGTATTTTCTTCCTTATTATTCATCAACACTGATACAAAGTTCTAGAATCTTTGGAATTAGCTAGAAATGTCATGAAGTTCCCTCCATGAAGGACAGTATTATATCTTTAAAATACATTTATTCATTCCACAAATAATTATTAATCCAACTTTGTCCAACAAGAACTTACTAAATGTTCTTTATGAGTTATGCATGGTGCGAAAGAAAAAGATCCCTATTCAGAATTTTTGTTATTGCCAAAACTATTGTAAATCTTGTCCAGCTAAGGAGGTGGAGAAACTGATAATCCTTTTAATCTATGAGTAAATCTGACATAAAGAATAGAAGTCTCTCGATGTCTTTAGCCTATGAGTCTTAAGCAAGAAGAAAATACCCTTTCCAAGAACTGAAAGATCTTCATTCCTGAATATTTGAGGGGGAGATAGGAGGGGAACTTGGAGATGAATGAAGGTGAATATCTCCTTATAGGAATGTTTGGTCTTTTTTCCCCAGTTTTTTGATATATAATAAGTATGCTGAGTCTCTGTGTTAGGAGCTATTCAGTTTTTATGTAAATAACAAGTAGGATGCTGGGGGTAGCTAGGTGGCAAAGTGAATAGAAGTCTGGGACTGGAATCAGGAAAATCTAAGTTCAAATCTGACCTCCAACACTTATTAGCTGTGTGATCCTTAAAAAAAAAGTCACTTAATCTTTGTTTGCCTCAGTTTTCCTCAACTGTAAAATGGGGATTGTAATGGCACCTACCTCCCAGACTTCTTGTGAGGATTGAATGAAAGAATAATATTTGTAAAAGTCACTTAACACAATGCTTTGCACATATAGTAGGCACTACATAAATGCTTATTTCTTTCCCCTTCATTTGTTATTTGGTCTAAATGCTTCCTATAGAGCCCTATCTCACTCCTTTCCCTTTATATCCCTGTACCTTGAATTCCCTTTTCTTCATGGCCCTAGATGAGCAGCTACAATTCACCCTCACTTAAATCCAATTCACTTGCACTTGTCATAGTGTCATAGTATCAACTCTCTTCATTATAATCCTCAAGAAGGATGAACAATGATTGATTTATTGGTCTCAGAAGAAGACAAGGATTTCTGCCACTTGAAATACAAAGAAACTAAGACTGGGGAGAAATAGTCTAAAACATCCTCTCTGCCTTTATTGCCCTCTAGGGAAGACTTTCCCTAGATTGCTGGCCTTGTTGACTTTGCAGGGGATGAGTTATATTTTATTTTAACCCTGTTTCCTTTTAAAGCATGTTCTTTTCATTCTTAAGTAGTGAATTGACATTTATTGAATTTTATTGGTCCCTAAGTATCTATTAAATTGTGTACCTTAAACTTGATTGACTAGCCTAATTTAGATAGTCCACAACGGTCCCTGAATTCAATAGAGAGAATAGAACTCAGATGGGGGAAGGGTGTTAGCTAGTTATAGACAGCAAATTTCATACATGTTTTAATACTTTCAATAATATTCTCTCTATGTCCTAGATTAAATTTCAACCCTATACTCCCCCAACTTTCTGTCCCAGTGTATTATTAAGCCTAGATACTTTAGCATCTCTGCAGGTGGTTTGAGGGGAGGGTGGAGGAGAGAAGTGATGAACTGCCTTAACTCCAGTGCAATGTCCAGCTGGGATACTGCACCAGATAAATACTACAGAATCAGGTTTTCTTGTGCCCAGACCAAAGATCGTAACTGGCAAGACTAAATTGATGGTTTAAGTAAATAAATTCAGATGTTATTCTTCCCTACTGAGTAATAATACAATAGAATACTGTCTGTTGGTTTAAGAAGAGCAGCACTCAAACTATACCAACAAAGAGGGGAGAAGGAAAGAAGCTAGTTGACAGGATTGCATTTATAAGGTTTACAAAAAGCTTACTTAAAAATTATATAGTGATTCAGTCAATTTGGAGATTTGGAGAATAATTACATCTGGATATAAAAGCATTTCTTCCGCAGACATTGAAGATGTAAAGTGACAACAGGCTATATCACAGTGGAGGAGACTAACTAATTACTAAGCTCTTGCCTCTTTACAGTGAGTGTACTAAATCCACATTGAGAACTGAGTTGCAAAGAGATAATCAGTCCTAGAATATGATATCATCGATATGAAAGTTCCGTTCAATGTTGGAGGTCTACGAGAATTGGATGAGGATTTAGTTTCCATGGAGTTATGTAAAAAAATCTGAGAAATGAAACTTAAGTTAGAGAAATGCAGAGAAGGGCAGCTAGGTAGCACAGTGGATACAGCACCGGCCCTAAAGTCAGGAGTACCTGAGTTCAAAATCTGGTCTCAGACACTTAACACTTCCTAGCTATTTAACCCTGGGCAAGTCACTTAACCCCATTTGCCTCAGGGGAGAGAGAGAGAGAGAGAGAGAGAGAGAGAGAGAGAGAGAGAGAGAG
>JAJPUD010005313.1:88370-162827 GCA_023553655.1 Myrmecobius fasciatus
AGATAGATAGATAGATAGATAGATAGATAGATAGATAGATAGATAGAGATGTTTGTTCCCACCCCACCCACTGGAAATCACCAGATTTGAAGATTTTTTTTGACTATGACTTCCAAAATTGTTTGAGCAGTGACAATATTTTTGGAATTAATGAAATATCCTGCCAAATGACTACTTTGAAGTAAGATCATGTTTCACATTCCATCCATTCAATTCACTAAAGCCATTTTTTCATATTCCTTATGCTATATATATGTGTGTATGTGTATGTATGTATATATGTATACATGTTTACATACATATATATATACACATAAATGTGTGTATGTATGTGAGTATATACACACAAACACACCTTTCAGGCAAATTAACAGTCATTTGTACCTTTTAATTTGCCCAGTAAATTAGGAGAGGCAACAAGATAATGGATACATCAATAATGTGAATTTCTCTGATAGTTCCTCAGTAACTAGGACATGAAGTGTAAATGCCAATGATGAGAAGATAATAGGAGAATTTAGGGAAAGAGCCACTGGAACCTCTCTTTGCCCTCTTGTCTTTGGGGGAGCAGAGAGACTGTGTTCCTGGGGAGAGGGGATCAGCACTGAGGGGCTACCCTGAACTTTACCTCCCTATTTTAGTTGAGGCTGGAACAATGTGAAAGAATCAGCAATACCAATGCAGCTAGTCAGTCAGCTGAAAGAGAAAACCCTGAAAAGAAATAGATTGGGTTTGGATTTTGCAGTGGTCCAAAAAAAAAAAAAAAAATCCAATAATGATTGTAAGTCAAATAGAACATAACTGCCATCTAGTGGTCATTTTAACACATGACAGTAATAAAGTATAGACCAGACCATTTTCAGATTTTGAAAACAGCTTTTTGGGATTAAACCATCGATTTAGAGGTAGGAAAGACCTACGAAATGATCTGGTCCAACTTCCTCTTTTTACAGATGAGGCAATTGAGGCCCATAGAGTTTAAGTAATCTGTGCAAGTTCTCAGAGGTTGCAAAAAAAAGAGCTAAGATTGAAATACAGATTTTCTGACTCCAGGTCTTACATCCTTTCCCATAATGTTTAATCAAATGATTCTAGGATTTTGAGTTCAAAGAGTCCAATCCTTCTAATTTTTCAAATTGAAAAAAACGACCATAAATGCAAAGTGATTTGCCCAGCATAATAATTCTTCTGGGTAGTCTGATTCAAAAGCTAATATTCTTTAACAACTCTAGAAGCAATTATTAATGTTTAAAGGTATTCTTGTATTTATATCTAAGTATCATATAAGGGATCAAGAATATTCCAAATTTAAAATATGTCAACTACAATAGCAATTACTATAATTGTTTAAAATATCATGGGTTTTTTGGGAGGAATTCCTTCTTAAGTAAGAAAAATAAAAGGAAACTTGGCTCAAATCCTGGCCCAGCCACCTGTCACCTGTCTGTGCTTTGTTAAATCCCTAACTTCTGTGTCTACTTCCTTTCTCTGCAAAATAAAGGGGTGAGACCTCCAAACTCCTCCAGCTCTAACACAATGACATCATTAACTCTGAAATACTTGGCAGTTTTCTAATCATTCAAAATGTGGTATTAAATTTTAAAGTGTATGTGCAATTACTAAAGGATAATTGTATAAAATATGTAATTATTAATTTTATTTAATAATTCATATGATTTAAGTTTAAATAACAACTTGATTAACTAAAGAACAGAAGAGGAATTGTGTAAATCAAAGATTCTTTTTTGTGTGCTGGACCTCTGTCAGTCTGGTAAAGCCTATGGATGAATTCCTTCTCACAATAATGTTTTTAAATAATTGAAAAATATGCTCAATTTCAGCTAGACATTAGTAAAAATAAAGATGCAGTCTTTCCCATACATGCTCACAGTCTCCTTAAATCTATTCACAAATCCAAGTTAAGAACACATGACATAAATATTAGCTATGACGGGCTTTCCCAAACTATTCTCTATGCTAGAAAGAAGATTGTTGAAAGGTATTATTAACTTGACCATTCTGCCTCTTCTTTTCCAAAAGTGCTTATATATTAATAACTGGTATTTATTTTTAATTTGGGTTTATACCTGCAGTTTCATTTGTGTAGATAACCCTTATCAAGGGAATCCATCTATCAAAGCAAATTAGCCATTACTATGCAACTTAACATATATATATATGTGTGTGTGTGTGTGTGTTCATGTATGTATATAATATTTATGTGTGGGTGTGAGTGTGGATAGGTGGATGGGTAAGTATATATATATATATATATATATATACACATATATATATATGTATGTATGTATGTATATAATTCTCATTTGACTTTACAACCCTGTGAGGCAATTACTACCATTCCCATTTTTTCAGAGGGTTAAAAAGGAAAGGTGACTAGTTAATGAATGTCAAAAGACAAAGATTTCTAATCTCTCTCTTAATGGAAGTTCAAAGTTCTTTTGATTGTGTCACACTGACTGGTTGGCTATTTGTGGAAACTCAATGCAAAGGGAGTTGCAGGAGATGATGTCCATGGTCCCATCAAGTTGTCCAATGAATTAGAAGATCCACTAAGGAAAGTCAGGAATTTATTTCATTTCTCCCAGCAAAGGCTATGGTTAGCTTACCTTTCTGATTTCTAAGCAACTGCATGCTCTTTAATCTCATGAATCACTTAGAAGAAGGAAAAAAAAAAAAGACTTGCCACATCTTTTCCTGAAGCAAGTTTTCCCACCTGATTTCTGCAATTAAGTTTCCAGCTCTAATTTAGCAACTTTATTGATATTAATCCTCTGGGCTTCTTTGACAAAGGCTCCTTAAAGAGAACAAGCTTTCTGTCCCACCCATAGATTTTAATATTCATTTAAAGTCATTAAGAATTGTTAGCAGTAATATCTTTTAGATAGAGGATGGATGGATGGATACATGGGGAGAGACAGACAGATATACACATATAGAGGAAGGGAGGAGAAAAGGGCAAAGAGAAGGGGGAGATAGAAAGATAGGCCAAATCTTTCTAAAATCTCACTTTGAAACACTATAATTTCTTCTCTCTTTGATAGCTCATATTGGAAGTCACAATTCTACATTACAAGATAACTCTTCAATGGCAATATCTCTGAATGTAGAGCATGATTCATTCAACTGTAAAATAATTAGAGTAAACCTTGCTTTACCTAATGTTTCCAGGAAAAAGGTTTCCTACTTTAAACCCAAAAACCACTTAAAATTGGACGTGAGTATAGAAAAATGGTAAGAAGTGAAGAAAAGAGAAAAAAGAGAGGAGTACAAAAAGCAGAGACTTTTGTTTAAAAAAAAAATCTCAATTATTCGCATTGTCAGAGTGGTTAGTAGTCTAACCCAAATGGTTAGACAATACATCTAAAAATTATTTCTATCTGGCTTGTGGTTTTAGTTTTGAAATCTATATTGAATAAGAGTTTTTCTCAAGATTTAGGAATTCATAGTATACTTACAAAAACTGGAAAGTGCCCTGTGAAGAAGGACAGGGAAGCCCCTTAGACTTAGCTTCCTTGTCAAGGCCTCCAGCTCAGCTCCTCCCAGCCTAAGAGGCAGAGAACGCTGTAGCAGAGAGAGTAATGATTTAGGAGGCAAGGGCACTGAGAGTTGATTTTGGCCCTTTTCTTGTCTAAATATACATATGCCTTAAAGAATATCACTTGTCCTCTCAGGACCTTGAGTTTGTCATTTATAAAATAAGAGGGTTGAATCAGGTGATCTCTAAAATCTTTTGCATCTCTAAAATTCTGTAATTTTCTGGTTTCCCCTCCTTCCATGTTGGAAAAGGAGAATACTGCCTTTCAGATTCATACCAAATGCCAACTTGAACAACTTTTCTAGGTGTACTCTTCCTGAGGCATGGGTGCTGATAAGATCACAATTCTTAGAGCTGAAAAGGGCCTTAAAGACTCTCAAGTCATTTTTTAGATACAGAAATGGAGGTCCAGACTTGGACAAGTGAAATATTCTCTACTGCCATATACACACCTGCAATAGAACTCTGGTTTCATTTGTTAATTATCATTATCAATTTCTCATCTATGGGATATTCCCAAAGGCTTAGGAAAGGTTTAAGTTTTAATGACTTAAAAATTCAATATGACTTGGGAACATCCTGTAAAACCATTTATAGTGAAGAAGCATGCTATTCATCTCCCAACTGAGAAATAACCCTAACTGGATACAGAATAGAAATTGAGATATTTTAGGCTGTGATATTTGTTGCAAGAATCTTGGGTTCTTTTTTTCCTTTTTCCCTCTATAATGGGGAGAGTGCTGAGAAGAAAGAAAAATGATTGTTATTCATTGAAAAAAATGCTATTGAAAAAATGTACATAATTGTCCAAATAGGTACCTAAAATATAACTATACATGATAAAATAATCATGTGAAAATTTATATAGAATGTTATGATCTTCAAATGCTTGGATATGACAATATCAATTAATTCTCCCAAAATACTTCTTTGAGTCAAGTTAGTATTATCTCCATTTGGCAAACAAGAAGACATCTAGGCACAAAGTTAGTAAGTGAACCTGCCTAAAGTAACACAACTTATTGGTGCCAGAAATGGGACCAGGAGCCAGAGTCAGGGATTCAGTGGATAGAAGGCTAGGTTTAGAATCAAGACCAGAATGTAGATTTCACCTCAGGTTATTACTAATAGTATGATGCTGGGCAAATCACCTAACCTCAGTGTTATTATTCATTAAAATTAGATAGTAATACCACTTTTCTTAGAGGGCTGCTTTGAAGATTAAATAAGATGTTATTTGTAAAGTCCTTAGCACAATGTTATTGTTCATTTTTTTAGTAATATATAATATCTCATAACCCCATGAACCATAGTATGTCAGATCCTTCTACTGTTCTTCTTCTCTTTCTCTTCCTCCTATTTCTTCTCTTCCTCCTCCTTCTTGAGTTGTTTCAAACATGTCAGACCCTTTAAGATACCATTAGGGTTTTCTTGGCAAAGATACTAGAATGGGTTTCCATTTCCTTCTCCAGCTCATTTGACAGGTAAGGAAACTGAGGCAAAAAGGATTAAGTGACTTGGTCAAAGTTATATAACTAGTAAGTATCTAAGGTCAGATTGAACTCATGCTTTCCTGACTCCAAAGCTAGTGTTCTATCCACTCTACCACTTAGCTACCAGGCTCTTCTATTCTCCACTATCTCCTAAAGCCCATGTTTATTGCTTCCATAGCACCATTTATCCATCTCATCTTCTGCCATCCTTTTCTCCTTTTGCCTTCAATCTTTCCCAACACCAGGATCTCTTCCAATGAGTCCTGTCTCCCCATTATGTGGCCAGAGTATTTCGCCTTCAGCTTTAATATTTGACTTTCCAATGTTTACTCTGAATTAATTTATTTAAGTATTGATTGATTTGACCTTTTCACTGTACAAAACAACTCTCAAAAGTTTTCTTCTTCACTACAATTCATAAATGTCAATTCTCAATACTCAGCTTTTCTTAACTTTCACAGTCATAATTATTGGAAAAACCAAAACTTTGACTCTACAGACCTTTGTCAGCAAGAGGAGTTTCTGTTTTTTAGTCTGCTATCCAAATTTGACGTAATTTTCCCTCCAAGAAACAGGCACCTTTTAATTTTATAGCTGTAATCATCATCTACCATGATCTTGAGCCCAAGAATAGAAAATTTGACATTCCTTCCATTTCTTTTCCTGTTTGCCAGGAAGTGATGAGGCAACTGTCATGATCTCAGTTTTTTTGGGTTTTTTTTGTTTTGTTTTGTTTTGTTTTTTACAGTTAAGCTTCAAGAAAGTCTTTACACTTTCCTCTTTAACCCTCATCAAAAAACTTAATTTTTCTTTACTTTCTGCCATCAGAGTGGTATTATGTGCATAACTGATATAGTTAATATTTCTCCCAGAAAACTTAATTATGGGTTTTGATTTATCCAGCCTGCTATTTCACATGATGAATCCTGCATATGAGTTAAATTTTAAAAAGGTGACAATATCTAGCCTTGACATATACCTTTCCCAATCTTAAACTAACTAATTATTCCATGTTCAATTCCAACTATTGCTTCTTGACCCACATACATGTTCCTCAGGAACAAATAAGATATTCTAGCATTCTCATCTCTTTCTATTAGCACAATACCTGACAATAAATGCTTGTTCCCTGTCTCTCCTTTGTCTGCTCCCCACCCATCTTTTTGTTTTTGTTGTTGAGTTGCTTCAGTCATGTCCAAATCTTTGCGATCCTATTTGGGATTTCCTTAGCAAAGACATTGGGGTAGCTTTCTATTTCCTTCTATAGCTCATTTTACACATGGAGAAACTGAGGCAAACAGGGTAAAATTACTTTCCCAGGATCACACAAAGCTAGTAAGTATCTGAGATTGGATATGAACTCAGATCCTTCTGACTTCAGGGACAACACTCTATCCACTGCACCACCCCTCTGTCAACACCCCAAAACATAAAATATATCTGTGTGTGTGTGTATTTAGGCCTGCAATAGAGGAATAGGGGCTATATTTGTGATTTTACTAGTAAAAGGAACTCTTCTCTAGTAAGGAGATTCATTCTGCAATCAGGTTAGCACTCTCTCTAAATTATAACCTTAGAGAATGACTCAGAACATTGAGAGCTTGTCACTCACCCAGAGTCAAATAACCAGAATGTGTCAGAGGTTTTACTTAAACCTTGGCCTCTCTGCTTCCATAGCTAGCACCTCAACACCAGACTACCTCTATTAATAAAATACAAGATAAAATTAACTTTTAGAATTATGTGTGCAATTCTCAGAAACTTGATAGCCTCTAAAATTCTAGAGGGAAAAATCTTCCTAACAATTAGAGCTGCCTTGCTAAGTAGTTGATTCCTCTTCTTTGGAGGTCTTCAAACAGAGGTTGGCTGATTAGAGAGTAACATAGTTGATCCTATTTGTCTCTGTTCAGAATTCCTCTAGCTTTCGGATAGTGAGAAAAGACAGTCAGTTATTGGGCATGTATTCCCAAAATATGGATATGGATCACATGAAGAACAGTTACAAATGGCTTTGTAGATAGAGCATATCACTTGATGCTATTGTCAGTAGATTGGATGGGTGGCCAATGCCTGACCCCAAGTGAGATTTCTAAATGTTCTTATGTAAAAGTATTTCAAAGACCCATGGATGGCTTCAGGCATGTTTACAAATGTCAAATAATGGGAGCTTAAAGTCTGTCTCCTTTTGGGAATTACAAGGTGAAAGTCCATAGCTCAGTCCAAAGGAATGTGAAATACCAGCTTGAGATTTAAGCTATTGGGGAGCAGAGGAAGTATTACTGGGGGGTGGGGGATATGGGAGAGTGGAAGCCTATGCCTGAACATGTGAGCCAAAATATGTTCTGAAGAAGCCAAAGTCTTGAGTTTCCTGTAAATTACCTTGCTTGGAGCCATAGAACTGGTACTTGAGGATTTAAGGAAGTTATAACAACTCTGGAAAATAGATAGGGACCAGAAGACATCATTGATATATACAGAGGTCATGTATCTCAAACAGAACCAGAACTAAGCTGTGCAGTAGTTTAAAGTTGAACCCAGACATTAAATGGCTTATATGAAGTGATATATTAAACAGAGAGCATCTCTTTGCTTTCCTGGTGTATGTAATATCTACAACAGTCATTGTTCTTCCCAAAACTGGCTTCTGGTCACTATGCTACAGTGACCAGGGTACTGAAACCTGGTTCAAATCATGTCTGTAATCATTAGCACTTTGGACAAGTCACTCAACCTTCAGTTTCTTCTTACTAAGAGGGCAGGATGGAAAAAATTGGATATGGAGAAAAGACAATTGGAGGAGAGGAAAGGGGAAACAGCATAATAACATGATAACTGCTGTCAACTATTTAAAGAATTATCTCCTGGAGGAAAGATAGGACTTCTGTTTGGTCCTGGGAAGCAAAGCAAAGAGTAGAAGTTGCAAAAAGATAAATTTGTATTTGATATCAGGAAAAGTTTCCTAATGATTATTGTTATTTGAAAGTAGAAACAGATGCCTTAGGGAATGGTTGGTTCAGAAAGAAAAAAAAAAAAAGGTTGGTTAATTACCCATTCCTTAAGTATATCACAGTGGAAATTTATTTCATGTATGGGGTGGACTGGATAGCTGCTGAAATATCTTTCAAATCTCAAATTCTGTGATTCTGTGATAAGACAGCTCCAAGATGGACTCCAAATTCAAATCCATAAGTCTGTATCAGGATTACTAATTTCCCATTTTCTTCCTACAGAATGGGTGATGAAAGGTTGAGTACATTGCTAAATGAGATGAGCAACTTAAAGAAGAGATGACAGAAAAATGGAAATAGGGGATGAAAACAGTATATCAATTTTGCAAAAAACTATTTTGGCCAAATGAAATTTAGCCAAAAATATGAAAAGGGGTTTATTCTGAAGAGGGGCTGCTGTTATCTTGCAGATATTTCTGTCCCAGGTGACTCATTCTCCATTCTTACTGGCTTAAAATTTTAATGATTCACAAATTGAGCATTAGCAGAATCTCTTTTTATGGTCCTATTGAGGATTTGGTTTTTTTTTCTTTTTAGATCAGTGTTTCTAACCTATTCTATACATTCTCAATTTAATGGAACTCCCAGTCCTGACCCTCAGTCATAATGAATAACAGACAGTAGAGCAGTCCTCAAACAAGCTTCTTTGGGGGTCTCCCACCTGCTGTAAGATGCCACTTTTGACTTCTATCTTGTACCCACTCCTACTTCTTCACCTGTTCAATCAACCAATAAATATTTATTAAGGATCTATTATTTACCAGGAATTGTTGTAGTTCTGATCTCAATCCCAGTACTGGCCACTTCATCCTCAACCCGCTCACACTCTTGTCTCTTCTCTCCCAGCCCTACATTGGTTGTATAGCATTTAAACTCAAATTTGAATTGATATGTTTATTGGTGAGGAGTCATCATGGTGGAAGCAGGAAGATAGAGATGAAATCAGGATGGGAAGTACTCCATTCCCTCATCAGATCTTCATAAAGGTTTTTGATAGGTGAAGAGAAGCCCTATGTTGTTTTAGAGAACATAAGGCAGTGTTGTTGTTGATGTTGTTATTCAGTTATTTTTGACATGTCCAACTCTTTGTGACCCCACTGGGACTTTTCTTGGCAAGAAATTAGAGTGGTTTGCCACTTCCCTCTTCAGGTCATGCAGGAAATTGAGGCAAACAGGGTTAAGTGACTTACCCAGGGCTCACAGCTAATAAGTGTCTAAGACTGAATTTGAACTCAGGTCTTTCCAATTCTAGGTCTAGTGCTCTATCCACTGGCTGTTCTTGATAAGGCTATGTAGAGTAGTACAAAAAGGTGTCACAAAGATGAGAGTTTAGACCCTGCCTCTGATACAGGAGCTGTGCAACTATAGACAAATCACTTAATTTGTCATTGTAATGTAGATGTTTCTAATTTTTTTGTGTCATGCTTCCCTTTGGCTGTCTACTGAATCCTATGGACCCCCTTTTCAGAACAGTGCTTTTAAAGAATTGGGAGAAATGTTAAATTTAAATAAAAAGTAAGTGAAATAAAGATGCTGTATTTTCCACATTTAAGCTCCCAGACCCCCTGAAATCTACCCATAGATTCCTTAGGGATGTATAGACCTTAGTTTAAAAGTCCCTGCTCTACACCAATAAGTTACAGATGAGTTGTTGATCTGCATTGGAGTGAATTTCCATAGCAAGCATTCTCCCACATGAGTAGAATCACCACCACCCCTCCCCAACAAAGAAGACTTTAAAGGTCACATAAAATAAAGTACTTTAATTTCACCTGAATCAAAGTTTGTCAAAGTACTCAGACTCTTATGGAAAGGCATTAAGAGAAATGTTCCTATTATTTTAAAGTTAAAAGTCTAAACAGGAAAAAGATGGAGCAGGTAAAAGGGCAACAGGAGATAATGCAATACTCTTTCCCATCTTACAGTTTGGCAATATTATGACTTAAAAATAGGTATGGGGAGGAGCCTAGTGGAGGAAGTTCAGTGAATCTAATCTATTTATCTATTTACTATTTTCTAATTAGAAATGCTTCCAGGACTAAAGAGCCTCTGGCAAAAACACTAGCTGGCATCATCTTTCTAAAAGGTAAAAAACAAACAACAAAAAAAAAAAAAAACCTTCCTCTCCCCCTCCCCTTGGCAGGTTTTAAATGACACTTGATAGTACAAGACAGACGTTCCAAACCTGAGCCAAAAGCACATTAATCCGAAACACATATCACCCTGCTTCAGCTCAGGAGCTGCTAAAAAGCTATGTTTGAGGGGCAGCTAGGTGGTGCAGTGGATAGCGCACCAGCCCTGAAGTCAGGAGGACCTGAGTTCAAATCTGATCTCAGACACTTTAACATTCCCTAGCTGGGTGACTCTGGGCAAGTCACTTAACCCCAATTGCCCCAGCCAAAAAAAAAAGCTATGTTTGAGGATTGTAGATGTACTTTTTAAAACAGCATCCCACCATATTACAGCTCCAGAAATGGACAGCTCTTACTCCAAGTGTTTTAAAGCACTTCTTAGCCCAGAGTTGAGGATTGCAACCCCATAATACTTATTTACATTTAGAAGGATTCTAAATGTGATCAGATGTTTAAATAACTATAAAAATATATTTATCCATATTTATTTTAATCAATATAAATATCAATAAAAATCAATTCATGCTTAATTACATCTTCACTGATGGAGAATCTGAAGTCAAGTGAAAAAGCATTTATCAAGTAGCTTCTGTGTGCTGGACACTATGTTAAGCAGTATAGATACAAAAAGAGACCAAAAAAATAGTGTTTGCTCTTAGGAAGCTCACTGTCTATTGGGTGAAGACAACATGCAAATAACTATATATAAGTAGGATGTACATAAAATAAATTAGAGATGATCAACAGAGGACAGCCACTTGCCCTGGGACTTGAAAGAAGGCAGAGAAGGAGAGAATTCCAGTCATGGGAGACAGCCTGTGGAATTGCAGAAGATGGAAGATGGAGTGCCTTAAGTGAGGAACAGCAAAGGAGCCAGTATCACGGATCACAGAATGTTTGATGAGGAATTGAGATGTACGATTGGAAATTCAGGAGGAAGTCAAGCCATAAAGGGCTTTGAATTGCAAGAAGATTTAATCCCAGATGGGAGAAGGGGTCACTTGAGTTTGTTTAGTAGAAGGATAATATGACCAGACTTTAGGAACATCATTTTGACCATTGATTAGAAGATGGACTAAAATGGGGAGGGAATTTAAAGTAGAGAAGAGAGCAAAAGTTTGAATATATAAGAAAGCAACATTAAGGCATCTTTATTCTTATGTTTCTGTTATGTGCCTACACCAAAACAGTGAAACACACATATACTGTCAGACATTGTCTTAAATATATAATATACACCAATATTTCTAAGCTAAATTTTCTCATATGAATGACCAATAGGAAGGTGAAGGAAAGAGCAGGAAGAGTTTCTTTGTCTGTGTGTATCTACATGATACCAAAATAGCAAAATTCAAAGAAAAAGTCAATCTTTTAGTCTTCAAATACTCAAAACAAGTTAATTCTGCGTGTGGCTTTTTTTTTTACTTTCTAAATACATCATGTTAGCATTATATAGACACAACTATAGTTCAGGAAAAGGAGGTAGTTTCATAATCCAAGGAAAGTAAAAGTTAAGAATTAATAGCCCTAGATCTAGAGGTTAGATTTTAGAACTAGAGCTAGGAGGGATTTCAGAGATCATCTAAATCCAATGTCTCCATTTCAGAGATTAGAAAGGTTATCTAGGTAAGTGGCCAAACCCATATTTGAATTCAAGACACAAGACTCCCAACCAAGTTCAATGATCTTTCCACCACACCAGTGTTGGAGACAACATGCATACATGTATGAGCTAGAGTAAATAGTATCTTCTCAGTGGGCAGAGGAGGAAAGTGAGCAATCGCCATTGGATATCTTAGAATCATAGACTCTTAAAGTTGGATGGGACCTCAATGGACATTTCTTGTCTATCAGTTTCCTTCTGACTATTTCAGAATTTCACACTTTTCTCCCTCTCAGCTAATTGCCTAATCTCCTGATGTATTTTACAGAAAAGAGTGAAGCCATCAGATATGAGCTCCCTCCTTTCCCTTTTTACCTCAACTAAAACTGCCTCTATGACTTCTACCATCTTTTCTTCCTGTCTCAAGAAAATAGTCTCCTCTTCTTTTTTTAATTAATCTCCCCAACCATGTTACTATCATCTCTTTGTGCCATCAATTGTCACCTCCTCCCTATCCAATCTACAAGGTCTTTCTGTCCATTAGTTCTGCATTCAAATGTTTCCTAACCTTAAAATATATTCACCTGGTACCTACTAATTTCTTCATATTACTCTCTTTTTTCTTTTTTTCTCATTGCTACCTAAATAGCCTTAATAACCACTCTTTTTTTAGTCTGGCTTACATCAGATTCTTTATTGAAACTGTTCTCTCAAAGGTCACGAGTGACCTCATAACTACTAACCCAGTGGAATTTTCTCCATTTTCATTTTTCTTGACTTTTATCATTGTTTGACAATTTTGACCTTTTTTACATACCAGACAAGTTGCTCTTCACTTTGGCACATTATTTCTTGAGTTTTCATTTTTATTCTTATGTCTCAGGAAAAAGTAATACCTATTCATTTTCCATCCTAGATCAAATGCCTCCCACTACCACAGAATTCTTCTCTCCATGTTAAATATCTCATATTCCTTCAATCATTCTTCATTAAAGCATGTTGTCTAGACCCTTAAGCATACTAGGCACATTCCCCTGGATGCTTCCTAGAAGATAAATCTGAAAATTCAATTCTCAAATCTGAACACAATACTTCAAATATAGTCTAATCAATACAAAGTACAATAGGCCTGACATTATTTAGACATTATATTGCTATTAATGCAATTCAAGATGACACTGGATTTTGGGGAAAGTATTGAAGTAAATGGATTGTAGTCAAATTTAAATTTAATCTGTAAATTTTTTTTTCACACAAGCTAGAGCATTCCACTGTAGTCATACCTGCCAATCACCATCCTGAATTTGCATCCCTCAAATTCAATATAATAATAAACATAATGTCTATTATATGTAAGATACTGTATTCTCTATTAAAGATACAAAACCAAAAGTGAAAATATTGCTGCTCTAAATTCTATGGCATGGTTACAAAATCGCAAAAGCTCAGAATTAGTGTCCACGGAGTTCATCTAATCTAACCATACTTGAATAAGATTTGTCTTTTTTTTAATTAAAACTTTTTATTTGCAAAACATATGTATGGGTAATTCTTCAACATTGACCTTTACAAAGCTTTCTGTTACAAATTTTCCCCCCTAGTCCCTTCCCCTCCCCTAGATGGCAGGAAGTCCACTACATGTTAATTATGTTAAAATACTTGACAAATCGAATGAATATATGTATACATATTTCCACACTTATCTTGCTGTGCAAGAAAAATTTTATCTACAAGAAAAAAAATCTGAAAAAGGAAAAACAATGCAAGCAAACATTCATAGAGAGCATGAAAATGTTATGTTGTGGTCCACATTTCACATCCCTCTATCTGGGTGTATATGGCTTTCTTCACTGAACAATTGGAAGTGGTTTGAAACATTTCATTGTTGAAGAGAGCCATGTCCGTCAGAATTGATCATCATATAGTATTGTTGTTGCCATGTATAATGATCTCCTGGTTCTGCTCATTTCACTCTGCATCAGTTCATGCAAGTTTCTCCAGGCCTCTCGGAAATTGTCCTGCTGGTCGTTTCTTACAGAACAACAATATTCCATAACATTCATATACCATAATTTATTCAGCCATTCTCCAATTGATGGGCATCCATTCAGTTTCCAGTTTCTAGCCACTACAAAAAGGGCTGCCACAAACATTCTTGCACATGTGGGGCCCTTTCCCTCCATTAAAATCTCTTTGGGATATAGGCCCAGTAGAAACACTGCTGGGTCAAAGGTTATGCACAGTTTGATAACTTTTTGAGCATAGTTCGAAATTGCTCTCCAGAATGGCTGGATCTGCTCCCAGTTCCACCAACAATGTATCAGTGTCCCAGTTTTCCTACATCCCCTCCAACATTCGACATTATCTTTTCCTGTCATCTTAGCCAATCTGACAGGTGTGTAGTGGTATTTCAGAGTCGTCTTAATTTGCATTTCTCTGATCAATAGTGATTTGGAGCACCTTTTCATATGACTACAAATAGTTTCAATTTCATCATCTGAAAATTGTTCATATCCTTTGACCATTTATCGATTGGAGAGTGGCTTGAATTCTTATAAATATGAGACAATTCTCTATATATTTTAGAAATGAGGCCTTTATCAGAACCCTTAAATGTAAAGATGATTTCCCAATTTGATGCTTCCCTCCTAATCTTGTCTGCATTAGTTTTGTTAGTACAGAAACTTTTTAACTTAATATAATCAAAATTATCTATCTGGTGTTCAATTAAGAGTTCCAGATCTTCTCTGGACATAAATTTATTCCATCTCCACAGGTCTGAGAGGTGTAAACTATCCTTCCTTCCTCTAATTTGCTTATAATATCACTCTTTATCTCTAGATCATGAACCCATTTAGATCTTATCTTGGTATGTGGTGTTAGGTGTGGGTCAAGCCCTAATTTCTTCCACACTAGTTTCCAATTTTCCCAGCAGTTTTTGTCGTGAGTACTTATCCCAGAAGCTGAGGTCTTTGGGTTTATCAAACACTAAATTACTATAGTTATTGCCTAGTTTGTCCTGAGATCCTATCCTGTGCCACTGATCAATTACTCTATTTCTTAGCCAGTACCAAATGGTTTTGATGACCTCTGTTTTATAATATAGTTTTAGATCTGGTACATCAAGATCTAAAGGATTTGTTTTTAAAAATAGGAGTCTATAACCTATATTCCATGAGCCCTTAAAGGGTCTGTGGATAGATTTCAGAGAATGCCCAAATCTGGTTGGAAAATATTACTTCTTTATTTTCAGTAACTTCAAACTGAAACATAATGTGTTCTTTAATTATGATTTTTAAATAAAATGAAATATAATTTCTAAGAAAGAGTTCAAAAGTTTCATCTGACTACTAAAAGGATTTACAAAAGGTTGTTCTGCTCTAGAACATTTCCAACAAGTGGTCTTTCCCCTTTGATTCAATCACTTTTAGTGAAGAGGAAACCATTACATCCCATGGCAGTCCATTGCATTTTTGAACAGCTCTAATTTTTAAAAAGCTCTATTTTGCATCAAGCCTAGCTCTAGTCCTCTACAACTTCTATTCATTGCTACCAGTTCTGCCCACTGGGACAAGGAAAGAATCTTGATCTGACTGGAATCACTGACAATTGGTGAAATGAAATCCATGACTGGAATATAGTTCTAGATGAGTCTATCTGTTTAAAAAAAAAAAAAAGCAAGATAGGTAAATAAGGGCTGAGGTAGGATTGCATTTTAAGAAAGTATGCTCATGTGAGGAAGTCCAAGAATCAAGGAAAGGAAGTATAATGGACAACATTTAGATGAAGATCAATAGAAACAGAAACAGAAGTGATTTTGTCATCACACCTTACTACTGAATACCTAGAAGGCAGGAGGAAAGAGTTGAGTTTGAGAAAGAGATAATAAGCCTGGCACATGATGATTAGTGTCTTGAATTACCTAAACATTAGCTAGCACTCTCTCTAGCTCTCTATCATAAACACTGTAGAAAATAACATTTTGACTTACATTAATAATAATTTCATCTTTTAAATATTAGAACCAACAAGAGAAACTCCATAGTAGATCTAATTCTCATTAACCTAAAGGATCTGGTGGCTGAGGTTGAAAAAATAGGAACATTAGAACAAAGTGACTTTTCTGTCCTAGAATTTGGAAGAAAGAAAAAAACTGAGCTTAGTTCACTCTGGACCCTTGATTTGGGGGAAAGGAGATATCAAAGGGTGAAGAGTAAAGGATCTGTAGATTCCCATGAACTAAAAATTCTATAGGGTAAGTCACCTGAAAAAGGAGAAATCAATAAAACTATAAGTCTAAAGATACAAAGGAGAAACAATTCATAAGAAAAAAAAAACATGAATTTGTCTGAAAACCAATTTGGGAGCAGAGGAAACTCATCAACAAACCCAGATTTTTTTTTTTACACTATCAGGCTTGGAAATTTCATAATACATTAAGACTGACAAAGGAAATTAAAGATAGCAAAAAGATTATTTTAAAAAAATTATAAGAAAGAGGAAGGATATAAGGAATGGGTAGGAGTAAAGGTATGTGCTGGAGCCAGTCCCAACGTGCCTTTTGAAAGCCCATTGTTATATCTTCATTGTGAGAATTTATACCTTGGAAACTGGCAAATACTAGAAATCAAGGCTTGATTTATTGTTTTGTCAATTGTCTGAACTTAAGAAAGTGATGGAGAAAATATGAATGATGCAGATTAAACTTGTGTGTGATTCCTACATTTTTTTTCCAAGGGAGCCAGTTGTTAAACATTTACTAGCCCATCTCTGGATAAGACTACTGTTTTCAGCGGATGATAACTGACAAGAGAGAGAAAAATAGGACTATTTAATTTTTATTTTGCTTCTGCTTTCTCTGCCAATGAAAATAACTTTTATACTGGAAATAACAGAACAAAAATGGCTAATAGAGAGCTTATAGCCAAAATAAATAAGGAGATAGTAAGAGTACACTTGATGAATTCAAGTCACTTGGCCCAGATGAACTATATATCCTTGACTACTAAAAAAAATTTTCAATTCAAAAATCTGAAAAAATTGGCAGATGTGATTGCTAAGCCAACATCAGTAATATTTGAAAGATGATGGGAAATGAAAGAGGTAACACAGAATGAAAGAAGAGAAAATGTTATCCAGATTTTCAAAAAATAGAAAAGAATAGAATCTGCAAACCATAAACCTGGATGACAGTCAGGATTCATAAAATCTTAGAAACAAAGAATCTTTGCTTCTAGGGACCTCAAAATCATCTTCACTTTTAACTTCATTTAACCTCTTCATCTTTCAGATGAGGAAACTGAGGCCCAGAGAGGTTAAATGATTTGCCCATGATCACACCATTAATGTGAGAATTTGGATTTAAACCCAAATCTTCTAGAATTTGACAGGCTAGAGACTGAGCTGAATCTAATAAGGTGTAATTCAACAGGATATTGTAAAGTTCAACTTTGATATAATAATGGACTCTCACTTACCTCCACAAAGATTCTTCAACACATTCCTATGAACTAGAATTAAGATAATCCAAAATTCAGAAGTCTCCTTAGCACTTTCAGTTGTCTATTATTTCAATAATAATTTCAATTTCAATTTCCTGAAAAGATCTCATGGAAGAAAAAGAAAGTGTTAAGCACCATCTTCTTTGTCTAGACACCTTCATTGTGTTGTTGGAAGTTCCAAGATTTCAAAAGCTTATGTATGTATGTACCAAAATATATTTGAATATATGTTTGAATAAAATATATTCCCAAACTAAACATTCTTATTTGGAGATATGATGTTTGAATTGGCCACTGCTCCTTTTCATTAGGCCAATCAGACTTTGTCTATATAGCAACAAAACTAATTTATTTAAGAAATTAGTGAAACCAGCTTTTTCAATAAAATGTTAATAATAATAGTAGTAAAAATTTATATTAATGGTTTACAAAGCCTTAAAACAGTATGCTGAAGCGGACAGTATAAATATCATTGTTCCTTTTCATATTGGAAGAATATAAGTATCAAAAGGGCTGAGTAATTTGTTGAAGGTCACTTAGCAAGTAAAAGTCCAAAAAGAAACTCAAACCCCAGGCTTCTCACCTCAAAACCATCATTTTTTCCCTTCAATTTAGTATTTTATTTTCCCCCAGTTACATCTAAAACGATTCATTTTTTAAAATACTTTTGAGTTACAGAATCTCTCTTTTCCATCTCTCCCTACCTTCCCCCCCCCAATGTAAGCAATTCAATATAATTTATACATGTATGGTCATGAAAAACATTTATATAATTGTCATGTTATAAAAGAACAAAGACCAAAACAAAAAAACATCAAGAAGAATAAAGAAAGTTTTAAAAGTATGCTTCAATCTGCATTCAGAAACCATCAGTTACTTTTCCGGGTATAGATAGCATTTTTCATTCATCATAACTCTCTCAAAGTTGTCTTAGATCATTGTATTGCTGAGAATACTTATGGCATTCATAGATAATCATCTTACAATATTGCTATTACTTTGTACACAGTACATTTCACTTTGCATTAGCTCATAGAAGTTTTTCCAGGTTTTTCTGAGAGCATCCTTCTCATCCTTTCTTATACCACAATAGTATTCCATCATAAGCATATACTACAATTTATTCAACCATTCTCCACTTAATGAGCATCCCTTCAATTTCCAATTATTTGCCCCCCAGAAAAGAGCTGCTATAAATTTTTGAACATATAGGTCTAAAAACCATCATTCTTGGAAACAAATGGGTTTAATTCGGTCACAAAGATTTCTGTCAGACTATGTGATTGATTAACCAGTATCAATACAATCATAATCTAGTTGGCTTATATAAAGAGAGGCAGAGACAGAAAAAAAGAGGGAATGGAGAAAAAAGAGAAAGAGAAAGGAAGAGGAGAGCACAAAGAAAGGGAGGGGAGGGAAGGAGAGAGGAGAAGGAGAGAATATCCAATATGGTTTCAACTACAAATTATTTAATCATTATCAAAAGCACTTCCAGCATTATGAAAGAATCCTTTCCTTTCTATCTTAGTGCTTGTTTGTTTGTTTAATTCCACTTAGTATATATGGTTTTATTTTTCTATCCTTAGGTCCCCAATCCTGAGCATTTCACAAGGCTGTCCATTCCACTTTGGGACTGCTTTTTATGGTTAGCAATTGTCCTTATAGCAAGCTGAAATCTGCTTTCCTACAAATCCATCAAGTGTTCTTATTTATGCGTTCTAGGGCCAAACAGAACAAATTTAATTCCTTTTCTATGTGACAATCTTTCTAATACTTGAAGAAAGCTATCATTCCCCTACCTCTCTCCATCCTCAGCAAGACTTCTCTTCTCCAAACTAAAACCTACCCAATGATTTCAACCAACATTTTTTTAATTAAAGCTTTTTATTTGTGTAACATATGTATGGGTAGTTCCCCAACATTGATCTTTACAAAGCTTTCCATTACAAATTTTACCCCCAGTCCCCTCCCCTCCCCTAGATGGCAGGAAGTCCACTACATGCTAATAATGTTGAAATGCTTGAGAAGTTATGCAAGAAAAATCCTATCTACAAGAAAAAAAAAAAGAATCAGAGAAAGGCAACACAATGCAAACAAATGTCAGTAGAGATCATGAAAATGTTACGTTGTGGTCCATATTTCATTTCCCTCTCTCTGGGTGTATATGGTTTTCTTCAGTGAACAATTGGAACTGGTTTGAGACAATTCTTTGTTGCAGAGAGCCATGTCCATCAGAATTGATCATCATGTAATACTGTTGTTGCTGTGTATGATGATCTCCTGGTTCTGCTCGTTTCACTCAGCATCAGTTCATGCAAGTCTCTCCAGGCCTCTCTGAAATCGTCCTGCTGGTCGTTTCTTACAGAGCAATAATATTCCATAACATTCATATACCATAATTTATTCAGCCACTCTCCAATTGATGGGCATCCCTTCAGTTTCCAGTTTCTAGCCACCACAAAAAGGGCTGCCACAAACATTCTTGCACATGTGGGGCCCTTTCCCTCCTCTAAGATCTCTTTGGGATATAGGCCCAGTAGAAACACTGCTGGGTCAAAGGGTATGCACAGTTTGACAACTTTTTGGGCATAGTTCCAAGTTGCTCTCCAGAATGGTTGGATCCGTTCACAGTTCCACCAACAATGTATCAGTGTCCCAGTTTTCCCACATCCCCTCCAACATTCGTCATTTTGTTTTCCTGTCATTTTAGCCAATCTGACAGGTGTGTAGTGGTATCTCAGAGTTGTCTTAATTTGCATTTCTCTGATCAATAGTGATTTGGAGCAACTTTTCATATGACTAGAGATCAACCAACATTTTTCAAAACAGTTTCTTTTACCTACCCAGTCTCTTTCCTTTGGATGCCTACCAGTTGTCAAATTCCTTCCTAAAATGTGGCATTCATGAATGCATACAGTACTTTAGATATAGCCAGACCAGCTCAATAGCAAGAAATTAATCAGCAGTTATTAAGCACCTACTGAGGGTCAAACATCACACCAAGCACTGGGATACAAATATAAAACAGAAAGATGGTCACTGTCTTCAAGAAGCTTACAATCTAACAAGGAAAAACAATCCAGAAAAAGAATAAAATGGGGAAAAGGGAAGAAGGTACGCAGCATAGGGACATGATAGAGTTCATTCCAAAGGAGAATAGCTGGTAGGAAATGAAGAGATGACTGGTTTAGAAGCCCGCTTTAAATGGACGCTTTGGGAAGAGTTTTTTGCTCTGCCCTCCAGCCCTCCAATTGGAAGGGCAGAGAGTGAGTACTGATGAAGTGTGGCTACCAATGCTGATGTAGTATCACAGGATAATGAGACATTATCTCTGATAGAATCTGATGGAAAATGAAAGGACTGCTATCTTCTTCATTCAGATGCATCTGAGATTATATTTAATTTTTTGTCTTATCAATCAGTTCACATTCTTGAATCATCTTTAGCTTGATGACTTGCCTCTTATATTCTAAATTTGTATGGTTGGCTTTTCTGAACCCAATTGTAGAGTTCTATTCAAGAATGGGACCTGGACCTGCAATTTCCTGGGCATATGGAACTCCCAATGAGAAAGTTCCCTCTATCAATATAGAATGGCACTTTTTCTGTATTCTGTAGTCTTAGAAAGTTGCCTAGAGTGGTAAGATAACACCCAGGATAACAGTGCTATTATTCCCCATTCAGAGGTGTCACTTAAACCCCAGGCTTCCTGACGACAAGGTCAGCTCTCTATTCTGCCAGTGGCCCGCTATTAAATTTTAACAGTTAGATTTTTTAAAAGATTTTACTGGGACAGGAATCAGGACAGATTCTTGAGGATATTTTTCTACTTCTCTATCTTCAGGTTGAAATTTATCCATTATTCTTTGCATCTGATGATTCAACTTGTTCCAAGTTCTCCTCTCTGAATTACTATCGAACGCACTGTCTCCATTTCCTCCAGAAGGCTCTCATGAGGGACTTTGTCAGACCTTGCTGAACTGCAAGTCTGCAATGTCTCTGGTATTCTCAGTATCTACATGCCTAGCAGTCTTAAAAAAAAAATAGGTTAGTGTTGCTTGTCCATAGTGAACATACCTTATGCTATACTTTCTTGACTTTTTATATATGTGAAGTCTGCCTCTCATGCTTAGAAAGCCATCTCTCTACAACTTCATTTGTTGAAATTCTTCAATTCCTTTAGGGATTGAATGGTATCTGATCCTAGAAATTTTCCCTAGTTCTTTACCTAAAAATAATATTTTTCTTCTCAGATTTTCTTAGACTATCAACAACTAGATGAAAGATTGCTCCAAAACACTAATAATAAGAGAAAAATACTCATTAAAACTAATCTGAGATTTTATCTAAGCAACTTAATAAAGATGGTAATAGACAGAAACATCGATTGGACTATGGGAAAATAGTCATAATAATTAAAGATGGAGCTATTAATTGGTCCAACTATGCTGGAAAACTTTATAATTTTAAAAAAAACACAACTTTATTGCACAGATTTTGTAATAATTGTCTTTAAATTTTCCCAAAGCATTTTGGATTTCTCCTTTGCTCTTGTCATCTTATATCAGTAAAAGGATGGGATAGTGAGAAGAAAGGCTGGAAGCAAGAAGTAAGAATCTGTGATAATAATAATGAAGAAGAGACATGGGGCTGGGATGGAGTGATGGCAGTATGAATGGAGAGTTGGGGATGAATGTGAGAAGGTTAGGCAGGATTTGGCAACTGAGATCAGGTAAAGTGAGGAAGTAAAAAGATTCAAAGATTAAGACTGCATGTCTGAGTGGCTAACAGGATGATGATTCTGTTACTGAAATAGGAAAGGTAAGAATACCATCAGATTTAGAGAGGGGGAATAATGAGTATATTTTTGGACATTTTAAATTTGAGGTGCTTCTGGGACATCCAGATGAGGCATTCAGCAGAAGTTGGATAGGTTTAAGAGATTTGGGATTCATCCACAGAGGGGTGATAAGTGAACCCATGGGACTGGGCGACATTGCCAGTGTTCTAGGAATACAGATACGTGGTAATTGTAATCTCTCCATTTGCTCTGGATCAGTTCACTTTCCTATTAGCATTCTCTTATCCTGTATTTTTTTTAAATGCCAATTCAGATCCTGGATGTGAGAGATCATATCTAACCACGTTTGTACTCATTAAATCTCAACCACTGTTATTATTCCGTGGGGATTAACAATGGACCAATGTTTATATCCACTTACTTGCTAGCAGAGATGCCCTTTCCCCAGACATCTAACAGAGAATTGGGCATTCATACTGGGAACATCTTAGCCAAGAAAAGTCACAAAAGCAACCCTATGAGTGAGTGTCCAAAGATTTTTCTTCTCTACATCTATTTACCTTTTCTACAAATATACATGAAACAAGGATCCACTCATTCCCACATTCTATCTCTCACACCTTCCTAATGACTCCTTTCTCTCAACAACAAGCATGCAACAATCACTCCAAGGACAAGGCTAGTTATGCTCATTTTACTACAGGATGAATAGTTAACTACAAATTTTTATAGTCAGAGAGAATTAAAGATACAAAGCTATATTTCCAACATAGTCATTTCCCTTCCCTCAGCCTTTATATAAGATACAATCTAGAGAAAGAAATGAGAATTTGGGGAGCACCTCCTACTCAGATTTTGTATGTAGAGGTGAGAATGAAACCCTCAGAAACTAATGAGATTACAAAGGCTAGAATTTGAAGGCATGAGAACCTAAGACAGAATTTTTAGGAAAAATCATGCCTAGGGGTAAGAAGACTGATGATGAATCAGCTAAGTTGATTCAGTAGCCAGACTGGTAGGAGAAAACCAAGAAGAAAAAGTATAATGGAAACCAAGAGAAGAGAGAGAGCATCCAGAAAGAGGGAATAGTTAAGAAAGACAAAGTTAATAAAGCCACAGTCATCATGGAAGACAAGTATTGAGAAAATATTATTGAATTTCGTAATTAAGAAGTTATTGGACTTGAATCTCAGTAGAAAGCTGAGATTGGAAGCAATGGACTTCCATTGGCAAGGGGCTAAGGAGAAAATATTTCTTAAGGACTAAAAAGTACTTCATCTGAGAATTTAGCAGTGGCAATCAAGAAGAGTTATAAAATAATAAATTGAGGGGATGGTAAAAATTAAAGGAAAGTGTGGAAGTTTGTTTTATTTTGGGGATAGGAAAGATCTGAACATGTTTACAGGCATTCTGTAATAATTTAGAGATAACAATCCATCATATATGAATTATTTTGCTTTGCATGTATGGGACCTATAATAGCAACATATAGGACAATTCAAAATCAGGTTAATTTGTGCCAAAATAGGAAGCCAGGGTACCAGAATAGCCAATTTTGCCCCAGCAGGTTGGAGTGAGGAATATAAAAGTGAATCCTAGGACAAGGGGAAGACAGCCCAGAGGTGGTTGCACTTTAGTACAGTAAAGCAGGCCACAAAGCAAGCTTTGGGAATGGTGTTCACCACAGGGAATAAACAAGAATACTTTCCTTAAGCAGAAAGCACTCCCCTCATGTTTTGGTGGCTTGAGGCAGAGCTTCATTCACTTTAACCTAATTGTGGCTGTAATGCTAATTTAAACATCTTTCTCAAAACGTCAAATATTTATCTTAGCAGAAAGAAGCAAAGATAATTATTCAATTTCCCCATCTGGAGGGGAAACCCAGATCCATCACAGTCAATACAAATATTGCCATCAGCTGAGACTTAGTCATCACATATAATGCACCCCTTTAAAGATGCAGCACAGCTGATATATTTGAAAGAAATATAAAGCCCCAATCATTCTGTAATCATTTTGCCATACAACATGGAGAAACAGCAACACAAACACAAAAAGATCTGTTTTTCTTCTTTTAAACTGTGCCCTGATACACCAAATTCAATATTTGCTGGGTTGTGGAGAAAGGAAGGGAATTCTAGAAAAACTATTATTCTCCTTCCTTGAGTACACTAAAACTTCTGAGTGTCCATCACAAGAAAATATGGCAAGTCCTCAAAAGAGATGGGAGAACTAGATCATCTTATTTGTCTCCTAAAGAACCTATTTGAAGACCAAGAAGCAACAGTTAGACTTGAACATGGAATGACTGACCAGTTTAAGATTGGAAAGGCTGTATATTGTTACCTTATTTATTTAACTTCTATTCAGAGAACATCATGAGAAATGTCAAGCTGGATGAATCAAAAGCTGGATTTTTTTATTGCTGGGAGAAATATCAACAATCTCAAATATGCAGATCTCTTGGTTATTCTGTGCTATAATTGTAAAAGTCCCCCAGAAGAAATTTGTAATGTGTGCTATCATTTTATTAAGGGTCTTAAGCTCCTTGGCAATTCAAAAACAAAAACAAAAAATCATTTTGGGTCTTGTGTGCTAAAGAACTACTGTCTTATAAGAATAGATTCCAGTTTAATCCAAGTCACGCTTGGCTATTATAATTTTTATTCAAATAATTTTTCTGCATGTTTTTAAATGTTTTTAAAAAGTTTTACCTATAACTCTCTCTGGATTTACTAGAACACTGTCTCTACATGTATAACCTGGACTCAGTGCTATGTCATCCATCTCTGAAAAGGGCCAGAACAAAAGTAAAGAATGTTGTTTGACTATTTTATGACATTTTTCCAAGGAACTCCTGAGGAAAAAAAAATATTCATCTGGCTCCCATTTCCTAAAGAAGTCTGCTTATGTGTAATGTTCAAGAAAGCAATTGATCAGACTTCAAAAAGACTTAAAAATTTCTGGCAGTAAAAATGTACAAACCCTGTTTGTATCATTCTCAGCAGTTTGGACCAAAGCATCAGCCAACTCACTACATACCTGAGGAGGAAAGGACAGAACTTCTCTGGGGATGCCTAAACTTTCTGCTTTGCCAAGTATCAGAGCTGGGACGGAGACATAAATCTTCATATTTGGAATTTTTGTCACCTCTGGTTAGGAAATGACAAGGGCTTCTGAGATTTGTGTATGGAACTCATAAAGAATTCTACTCCTCCCTCCTCTTCATCCCCAGTTCCCAAAAAGAAAGACCTGATTATAATATAAACTAAAAATGACACGAGGGAGTCAGGATATTTGGTATATTCCTTGTTCCCCACTGACCCTTCAGTCTTACCTATTCCTTTTTCCATCTCATATATTACCCTACACAGATATTTGTTGCTCTCATCTACTACATGTACAAATGGAGACAGCTAAAAGTGATTGATGAAAATCATCTCTAAGCTCGTTCCTTGTACCAGTACTTCTGTTTGCTCTCTTCTAACTTTGTCAGGATTTAAAGTTATAAGAGACTCCTCTTGTCATTCTCTATATAAACTTACTCTACCAACCAAATAGGATCAGTTAATTGATAATAATTATAAGAACAATTTTTGTTGTTCAGTCATTCAATCATCTCTGACCATGATCCCAATTGGGATTTTCTGGGCAAAGATACTGGAGTGGTTTGCCAATTCCTCCTCCAGATCATTTTACAGATGAGGAAACTGAAGCAAACAGGGTTAAGTGACTTACCCAGAGTCTTTTTTTTTTTTTTTTTTTTTTTTTGCTTAGGCAATTGGGGTTAAGTGACTCATCCAGGGTCACATAGCTAGGGAATGTTAAATGTCTGAGACTAGATTTGAACTCAGGTTCTTCTGACTTCAGGGCTGATGCTCTATCCACTGCACCACCTAGCTGCCCCTTAACCAGAGTCTTACAAGTAAATAACTGTCTGAGGCTGAATTTGAACTTAGTCTTCCTAACTCCAGGTCCAGCACTCTATCCCCTGTACTACCTAGCTGCCCAGTAACAATAACAGTAATTAGCATTTAAAGAGTACCTAATATGTGCCAGATTCTATGTTAAGCACTTTACAATTATCTAATTTGATCCTTATAACAACTCTGAAAAGTAGATACTATTATTAACCCTATTTTACAGTTGAGGAAACTGAGGCAAACAGAGATTAAATAACTAGCTGAAAGACATTCACTTGGTAAGTGTCTGAAGCAGATATGAATCAGCTCTTACTGACCCTGGTTCTCCATTATGTCACATATTAGTAGACCTATTGATCTCGATGGAATTGACTTTCTGGGAGCACCAAAAATGCAGTTACATTTTCCTAGGTGAGACAAAGACCAGAAACAAAGAAGTGCTTGTACGTTCCTGAATGAGAGAGCATGCCAAAGGAGTTTGCATGTAATTCAAGAGATCATATGATTAGATCCACTTAGTATAAGACTGTCTTTTTTCTTGAAAACCAGAACCTGACTAGTACCCGAACTTCTAAAGCAAAGACATAAATATGGCTAATATGAAAATGTTTTGCATGATTTCCCATGAGTATTAAGTGTCGTATTTCTTGTCTTCTCAGTGGCTGATGTTAGTGGGGGATGGAGGGGAGAGTGAGAGAGCATTTGCAATGGAAAATAAGATTAAAAATATATTAAAATAGAGCAAAGACAAAAGAAAATTTTAAAATTCATTTTAAGCAATTAAAAGACCTAACAACCAGATGTAGCCAAAAATGAAGTGGATTGTCTTATGAGATAAGGGATTTGCTGTCACAAAAGGCTATGTGAAGGTTATATGAACATTTTAAAGGAATTCAGTAAAGAGCATTCCTGCATGACTTAGGGTGTGGATCAAATTTTCCCTAAGGTTCATTTAAATGCTAATATAAATGTTTTATGGTTCTAACATTCATAAGATCACCAGATTTTGAAAAGGGATCTTGGGTCGCATTTAGTCAAAAAATGACTGATGTTTCTTTATCTTTTTTGGTGGATTTAAAAAGTCTATTTCACAATTATACATCTCTAGCTTAAACACCATGAATATTTAAAAGTGCAGAGAAAAAAAATCCAATGACAATAGAAACAAGTGGTTGACTTTGTGAGAATATTAAAAAGTTCATGAAAAGTAAGGCTGAAATGTAGGGATCATAATTAGTGATCCACAAACAAAATATCTTTGATCCCACTTTCTGTAAGACATCCATCTAGGATACCGAGATTAGTAAAAATCAAAAAGTTGCAGCTTCTGAAGCAGAGGCTTTGTGTGTGCGTGTGTGTGTGTGTGTGTGTGTGTGTGTGTGTTTCTGTCTCTCACAGAGACAGAGACAGAGAGACCTCTGAAAAAGTCTATGAATCCTTTTTCAGAATCAAGTTTTTTAAAAATTGAAAGCAATGCCAAATTTTATTTAGTGTTTAGTGAAAATTCAGGTGTAATTTTTTTTCCATCATGAAATTCACAGACATTTGACATCTATGCCTATACCCAAGTAAAGATTTCCTGTTCTAATAATAAATTTGGTATATAAGAAGAATCTATCCTTGGAGGACAAGAGAGAAGAGAGAACATATAATTTATTTAATAAGCATAAACATTCTATATCTAAGATTCAATTAATCTCAAGAACTCATCAAAGGTAAAGGATTTTCAGCTGTATAAAGAGCAAAAGCACAACTTTGATTTTCCAGGGCATTTCCAATTTCAAAAAGAGAATGCATGCTTAGAATGAGATGTTACAAAAGGGATATTCTTCGTAATGCTCTGTGTCCTGATTTTTGGTTTGGAAAATATGATCAACCTAGTTATGCAGAGGACAACTAAATGACACAGTGAATTGAGTGCCAGATCAAGAGTCAGGAAGACTCTTCATGAATTCAAATCTGGCCTCAGATACTTCCTACCTATGTGATCCTGAGAAAGTCACTTAATCCTTTTTGCCTCATTTTCCTTATCTGTGAAATGAACTAGAGAAGGCAATAGCAAACCCCTCCAGTATCTTTGCCAAGAAGACCCCAACGGGGGTCAGATATGATTGAAACATATGAATAACAGCAAAAGTTACAGAAAATTTGAAATTCAAAGTAATTCCACTTTCTAGTCCTGAATTCAAATTTCAACTCAAGTCACCTAATTTATCTTACAGATAATTTATCTAAATTATCTTAGACTATAAAATTAGGGAAGTTAGATCAGAGAAGCTCTAAAGTAACTTCTAACTCTAATTAAATGATCCATTGAATCACATTAGCTCCTCAGAATAATCTTATGGCAGATGTAATATAATAATAATAATAATATATCCATTTTGAAAATGTAATATAATAATAATTATATAAACATATGTATATACATATATATGTATATATATATCCATTTTGCAAGTGAAGAAACTAAGGCCCAGAGAGTTAAATGCTTTGTCACTTGACCAGGAAACAGTAGAGCCAAGAATCAAATCCAATCTCTGACTCCATGTTCAGTTCTCTGTTGACTAGAGAGAATCACAACCTCAGATGTAGGAGAAAACTCAGAGACCTTTTGGTGGTTGTCAGACCAGTCCTTCACAAAGAATTCCTTCTTTATATCCCTCACAAGTGATAATCCTGCCTCTACATAAAAGTCTGTAGCAATAGAATGTGACTCCCTCCAAAACAAACCTGGTCCTTTCTTGCCACTATTGTTCATTCATTTTAGTCATGTCCAACTCTTTGTGACCCCATTTGGGGTTTTCTTGGATAAGGGAGTGGAGTGATATGCCATTTCCTTCTTCTCCATTTAAAGATGAGGAAACTGAGATAAACAAGGTTAATTGATTTGCCCAGGGTCATACAACAAGTATCTGTGGCCAGAATTGAACTCAGGAATAAGACTCTTCCTGATTCCAAGCCCAATCCTTTATCCCAATGGTTCTCAAACTTTTGTTCTCTGTAGTTTTATGCTATTAAAAATTATTGAAGATCTGTCCAAAGAGTTTTTGTTTATGTGAGTTATATTTCTAGACATTTACCATATTAAAAATAAAAACTACTTTTGAATTTGTAGACCCTTTGACAGAGTTTCAGAGATCCCCAGTGTCTCTATGAGAACCACTGTTTTACCCACTGCCCTCCTAGCTATTACATTCTTGAATAGTTCTAAATGTTGTAAAGGGTATTTTCTTCACATCAAGCCTAAAAACCTTCCATTCTGCAACTTCTAATCGCAACTCTTAGTTATACACTCTGGGGTCAACTGGAAAGATGAAATCTCTTTTCCATGGGACTTGACTGCCCTTCAAAATACTTGACTTTGAAATCTCCTGATTCTCAGTTTCTTCAATTAACTTTGATATTATATTTCCATTTCTAGGCTACCCACTATCCTAATCATCTATTTCTTGACAGGCTTCCACTTGCCTATTTTCTTCCTTAAATATGGTACCTACTTCTCACAATACTCCATCTGTAGTCTGACCATAACAAAGTACAGAAACAATATGAACTACTTCAACCTGGAATTCTGCCTCTCATTGTAACCTAGTATAGCATTAACTTTTTTGGCTCACTATGTCTCACCGTGAGCTCCAATTCAGTTTGTAATTCACTAAAGCCCCAAGATTTTTTCCAGTCAAACTATTCTTCATGTCTACCCCATCTTGTACTTTTTATCACTTGAATAAACCCTAATTTTTAAAAATAAAATTAGAATTGAAAGATCCAAACAAGCCCCATTCTTTTTTCTCCCCACAAGATCAATCATCCCAGCCTCTGAGCAAAGGAGAAAAAAGCAAATAAACTTTCCAAAACAGTTTCTGAAGTACAGCCACCTAAGAAAGTTATGAAAGTTATGGCAGTTATCATGGTAAGGTGCCTATCTTTAAAGGACTGGTTTTAAAACATATCTTGAAATCTGAAGGTTCTAAAATCAAATCTGACCTCAGACACTTTCTAGTTGTGTGACCCTGGGCAAGTTACTTAACCTTGTTTGCCTCATCTATAAAATGAGTTGGAGAAGGGAATGAAAAACCACTCCAGTATCTCTGCCAAGGAGACTCTAAATGGGGTCACAGAGTCAGACACAAATGAACATCATTAAAAATATAGACATCAAGATCAAAATATTCTAAGTTGAAAATGCTCCAACCGGAGTTTATCCCATGCAAAATTTTCCAATTGAAGATTTAAAGTATTAGAGAGTTGATCAATTTCCTCATGCATAAATTCCCTAAAAAATAAACTGCATTTTGAGTGCAATGAAGAACATTTGATTACCAAATACAAAGAAGTGTCAAGTTCGTTCATGGAAATGTAAGTTATGGAGAGAATAGTCTTGGCTGTCTTAGCATCAAGATTGTTTTTATTTCAGGAGACATGCCCCCAATACCCCCCATTAACTCTAGATAAAGAGATGAGAGAAATTGTTTCTGAATGACTTCAAGGAGGAGGTAGCATTTCACAGACATCTCAGAGTGAGAGAAGACCTTAGTGGACATCTAATCCTACTCATTCACAAAAGTACTTAATTAGATTAAAGTAATAATCACTGTTTTACTACATTTAAAAGACAGGTGCTTGCTTTCCAGAACCATCTCTAGATAGTTCTGAGGATTTATATTAGGTTACTCACGCTCATGAATTTTAGAGCTGATCTTTTCTATTTTAAAAACAAGCCCTTTAAAACAAAATCATTTATTGATTTTCTTTTATTTTACATCACAGTTATTTCTAGACATATTCCCTCTCTGCACCTTCTCATAAGCAATGATACTTATTTTTTTAGCAAAGAACAGCAGTTCAACAAAACCAATCTACACAACGATGGCATTTGACAATGTAGACATATCCACAGTCCTCTATGTCTCCATCTAAAGGATATGATACTTTTCCTCATCTCTTCTCTAGGCCAAGATTGGTCATTAAAATTATCTAGTTTTCAGCTTCATTTTAGTAGAATCATTCCTTTTACATTTGCTGAGGATGATAAAATGGAAGGCAATATTTTTGTCTTCAGAAGTATTTTTGTGGAATTCTTACCCATATCTTAAAGTTGAAATCATCTGGATTTATGGTGCTCAGATCTGGAGACCACAGTTAAAGAAAGCTATTAACAATGTCTAACAAATATGGAAATAAACTTACAACAATTATGCATGTTTAACCTATATCAGATTGCTTGCTCTCTTGGAGAGGAGGAGAGGGAGAAAAATTTGGAACACAAGTTTTTGCAAAGGTTAATGTTGAAAACTATCTTTGCATGTATTGAGAAACATAAAATACTAAATGAAAAATTAAAAAATATTTTAAAAGAATAAAGAATGTCTAAAGGCAGCTAGATGGCACAATGAACAGAGTATTAGCCTGAAGTCAGGAGAATCCAAGTTCAAATCTAGTCTCAAACCTTTAACTAACTGTGTGACCCTGAGCAAATCACTTAACCCCAATTGCCCCAAAGGAAAAAAAAAATGTCCAAGGGTAATAAATCTATCTTATATGAAGATCAGCTGAACGAACTGGAGATTTGAGCTGCAGAGGAGGACATGTTCACCTGAACAATAATCAGGTATTCGAAGGGCTAATTTATGAAAGATAGATTATTAGACTTGTTTTGTTGGCCCCAGAGGGAAGAACCAATAGAAACAGTGGATGTTTCAAAGACAGAAATGCAGTCTTAATGTAAGGGAAAATCTCCTAACAATGAGTCATCCAAAAGTGGAATGGACAGCCCCAACAAGTGATGGATTGCCCCTGAGAGATCTTTTAGCAAAAATTAATGGTCACCTATTGCCTATATCACTGCACATCCTTGTGTGAATGAGTCAGACTAGCTATCCACTACAGGCTTTTCTCCCTCTGAGAGGTCTATAAAATGCTACCTCCTCCTCAAAGCACTCCCTGATCCATTGGTCAGAAACAGCTTCTCCCAACAGTCCTCATAGGTTTCATAGCTTTAATAATAACACTTCCCATTTATATAGCACTTTGAGGGATACAAAGTGTTTTCCTCCTGAGAATCCTGGGAGGTAGATAAAGCAAGTGTTATTATCCCCATTTTAAAGATGGAAAAACTCAGTATTTTAGAGACAGAGAACTGCAAAATGGGACCTAGGTCTGTCCTTACTCCAAGTCTTGGATTTTTTTCCACTACACCAAAACCTCATGTTAGCACTTACCATTTAATATTGCATCTGTCAGTACAGCTAGGTGATGAAGTGATTAGAGTGCCATCCCTGAAGTCAGGAGGACCTGAGTTCAAATTTGGTCTCAGACATTAACACATCCTAGCTGTATGACCCTGAGCAAGTCACTTAACCCCAATTGCCTCAGGGGGAAAAAAGTAAAGCTAGAGAAGACTTTTGAGAATCCTTTAGACAGCACAAAGATTAGATCAGTCAAGCTATCTACTGGAAGGTCAAATGCTGAAGCTAAAGCTGAAATACTTTGGTTACATAATAGGAAGATGGGACTCACTGGAAAAGATCCTGATGTTGAGAAAGATTAAAGGCAAAAAAGAAAAGGAAATGACAGAGGATCAGATGGTTAGATAGTTTCATAGAAGCAATCAAAGTGAACTTGGACAGACTTTGAGAGAGAGAGGATAGCACTATGGTCTGTGGAATCATTAAGTCAGATATATCACCAGTGCTAGATTCTGGTGATACAAAGACAAAAATGAAACTTAGGAGCTTTCCAGCTGGGTAGGTTTACAAATGATTTAATTGCACAAATTTAGCACTGTGACTGGCCTGTAGCAAGGTGTCAGTAAATGTTTGCTGATTGATTGATTGATAAATATGAGATTATTACCTACAAAGGAAGTCAAAATTCCTCAGTTTAAATTTTGTCCTGCTACGTACTACCTATATGACCTGGCAAATGGATACCACACTACCTAAAGTGTCTGTGTCACAGGCTTATTTTGGGGTTCAAGTGAAATAATATTTGTAAAGCATCTTGCAAATCTGAAAGTGTAAACTATTATTATGATTGTTATTATAACCATTTCTAAGATCCCTCCCAATTCTTGATCATGCATCTTTCTATTGACATTATTTATTAAAGATCCCCATTATATCAGATTCATTTAGTACAGTATTGCCTTAACAAGGATGCAGTGAATAGTATAATTGATTGAATTAGTCATAGTAGTAATAATAGCTGGAATTTACATAGCATTATAAAGTTTGCAAAGCATTTGACAAATATTGTCTTGTTTAACCATCTCTGTCATATAGATGCTATTATTATTATTCCCATTTTCATCAATGTGGAAACTTAGACAGGGAGACTAACTGATTTGCACAGAGCCACACAGTTAGTAAGCCTTGGGAAGGATTTTTGAATCAAGTCTTAACTTCAAGCCCACCATACTATCCATCTCACCACCACTAATAATATTCAACATGTGTTTAGATTGTTAAAAAAAACTCTTTATTTCAAGACCCTTAATATATACTTCATAATTCTTATGTCATTTATAGGAAAGAGCTTCATGATAAAAGAGTTAAACTGAGGCCTAACTAACTGATCTGTTCCATTTATCCTACATTGTATCTCAAATTCATAGAATGCTTGGGAGTAGAGAGTAGTAAAGCCTCCAGATTCCCTGTTTACCTGTGCTAATCTATCATGCATCCATAGGATGATGTGTTGAAAACTAAGAGGGATTTTAAAAGTTGTCTGAGAGAGGACTGCGGGAACTGAGTGTGGATCACAACATAACATTCTCACTCTTTTGGTTATCGTCTGCTTGCATTTCATTTTCTTAGTCATTTTCTTTCCTTTTTTATCTTATTTTTCTTATGCAATTAGATAATGTATAAATATATTTACATTTTTGGATTTAACATTTATTTTAACATGGATAACATATATTTGATTACTTGCCATCTAGGGGAGGGAGTGGGGGGAAGGAAGGGAAAATTTGGAACACAAGACTAAGCAAGGGTCAATGTTGAAAAATTATCCATATATATGTTTTGAAAATAAAAAGCTTTCAAAAAATAATTTAACATACAATAAATGTGAATATTCTGGAATTGCAAAGATAAAACAGTAAAAAAAAAGTCTGAGTTCAATCTCCTTCATTTTACAAATGAAGAAACTGAGGCAGAGTAGAAGTGACTTGCCTAGTATAATACAGATAGTAATTGTCATGAGGTTATTTTGAACCCATATATTCCTGACTCTAAATACAATGTGTTATTGACAACTCTAAAAATAATTAATAATGATGATGATAATAGTTAACATTTATATATTGCCTAACATTCAAATAACAACAATAACTCTAAGTTTTATACTTTATAGATGTTGTCTCATTTGATTTTCACAACAACCCTGGAATGTAGATATTACTATCTTTCTTCTATGCATGAGAAAACTAAAGCATAGGGTGGTTAAGTGACTTTTCCAGAGTCATACAGATAGTAAATATCTGAAGCTAAATTTGAACTCAAGTCTTCCAATCTCTAGACCCAGAGCTCTATATACTACATTACTGAGCTGTCTACTATACTTTATATTGCCTCTTAATTGACACTTCATTTCAACTAAGAACTTCCTTTGAGATTAAAGATCATAACCTAAGAGGGGAAATTTGTTATTTAAAGTGAGTCCTTTCAAAAAGACAACCTTTCATTTTGTCATTTGTCCTTTTTTGTATCCCCACTGCTTAGCACAATGCCTAGCACATAACGAGGGCTTAGTAAATGTGTTTGTTGACTGGATGATTGCTCAATGTGAAATTATAGCCTACAAATGATGTCAAAATTAATCAGTTTAAATTTTGTCCTACTATATACCACTTGTGTGACCTGGGAAATGGAGACCACACTACCTAAAGTACCTCTCTCACAGGCTTATTTTGTGATTCAAATGAAATAATATTTGCAAAACATTTTGTAAATCTAAAAGTGCCAACTATTATTATAGTTATTATTATCTTTTCTGAGATCCCTCCTAATTTTTGATCATACATCTTTCTATTGACATTATTTATTAAAGATCCCTACTTTTTCAGATTCATCTAAGATGATATTGCCTCAGTAAGGTTGCAGTGAGTAGAATAAGACCTTAAAAGGGTTAACACAACTTCCAAAGGTTCTTCTTTGAATGCTAGCCATTGGTTTCCCTGTGAGATTTTTTCTTGTATCAAAAGGTCATAAATTTTAGAGCATAGATTCATTCTCCTTCTATCTTTCCCTTTCTCTGCTGATTTGGGATCTTACCTATTTCTCCACAGCTTATTAATCCTCATGCTCCGCAGACACAAGGATTTCATTTAATATTTCACTTTGGCACAGAAACTTTCAAGTTCCTCCAGCTCAGAGCTTGGAAAGAGCTAAGGAAAAGTAGCCAGGAAAACTCTACAACAATATTTTTTTAAACTCTCATATGTCCAGATTAAAAAATATATACATTTGTCTTTTCTTCAGGAACAGCAATAACTCTAACCTGACAATATTTTTATTAATGTTCTTGGTAACAGCTGGTAGATGCAACATGTTTTTCTGGAAAATAGAAACCTCAAATACCTCCCATTTACCCTTGATGACCTGGCTTAGGTCTTGAGAGGATTAAGAGTATTTCTTTCATAAAGTCACATTTCATTATGATGAAGGTTTTGTTCCAAACCAAATACACTGCTACACATCATTCCCATTTCAGTGGAATATCAAAAAGTCGATCACCATATAATAATACCTCCTCAGAGTCTCTGAATCACATGTGGGAGGGAAAAATATGAAGGTGTATGATATTAAATAAGATAAGACAGATATTCAATAGAAAGGTGAAAGGCAGGAAAAATAAAACCGATTCACCAGAAAAGCATGATGAAAATGTTATGATTAAAAAATAAAACAAACACTAAAAGAATCCATTAGGAAATATCAGAAATGTATCCTTCTCCCTATCCTTTGATTATATTATGAAGAGACTGCCATAATCAGCAAGCGTCTCTAGAGGTAACTATCTATTCACAACTAAAATGTAACTTGAGGCTAAAATATACTAATGATTATTTCAAAATTAGTCCAAATAAGCATATTGCAAATAGTCAGATGCCATCAAGGTAAATTAATAATAGTCTTAAAAATAAAACATCTTTGGGTCAGTCGTTCCATTTCCTTCATTTTCCTTCCTATAAAGCCAAATAATGTCTTAGATATGAGAATCCAAGCAATTTCAACTTTAGAAGGTACCAAGGCCTTCAAATGCTTTCTCCAATGTAATTTGCACTTTCTTGTCATCACTGATTTGATTTGGTTATTCTTTTTGTATTTAAAATCAAGGATTAAACAACTAAATTAATTTAAAATGATAAGCTAAATAAAACTAGTTTGATCATTAAGATAGGACTCTTAGATCAAGATTTTTTTATTATAGGAACATTATATGAGATATAGCTAGAAGAGAAGTTAGTGCTTTTCTGATCCAATCCTTTCATTTACAGAATGAGAAAACAGATTCAGAGAAGGAAAGTAATTTACCTGAAGTCACATAGCAAATGAGTAACAGAGTAGGATGTGAATCCAGCTCCTCGGACTTCAAATCCATTGTTCTTTCTATTAGAAAAGTAGTGGGTAGAGACCAGACTAGATTGTAAACTCCTTGAGGGAAGAGGTCATTTCACCTTTGCCTTTCTGACCCCAAGATATTCTTGACTGATTGCATTTGGAGTCAAGAAGACAGATCTGGGTTTGACTTCCACCCTAGCTACTGATTAAGTATAACATAACCATAGACTGGTTAATTAACCTCCCTGATCCTAAATTTCTCCATCTATAAATATGGGTACAATAATAGTACCTACTTTACTGCATTGTTGTAAAGATCAAATAAGCTAATATATGTAAAGTGCTATATGTCTGAAAAGACAGCTACTACTGTCATTTTTACACATACATATTTGTGGGTGTGGATGTATATATATATATGTATATATATATACATATATATATATATATATATATACACACACACACAGACACACACACACAGACACACATACCTGATAGCTTAGTAATTAACTTCCAAAAAAGTAGTCTATACCCCAGCTTCTTAAACTGTGATTCACAATCCCATATGGGGTCTCATAGCTGAATATAGGGTTTGTCAAATTATGAGTTATTATCAGTACAAGTTTATTTGTGTACCTATTTTATATACCTATATAACTAGGGTCACAAAAAATTTATTGGGCATAAAGGGGTTGTGAGTGGAAAAAGTTTAAGAAACCCTGGTCTATACTCAGCTGTATTCCATAAAATAAACATTTCAACTTCCTTTCATAAACATTATGAACACATTTAGTCACATTCTGGGAGTGAGGATAGGGAAGAAAGAAGGTAAAAGGCAAAAATGTGCTTGGCTCTAGGCAAAAATTGCACAGTATATTGTTTTAACCTAAACAAAAAAAAAATTTAAAAAAAAAAACCTTCCAATCCTGCCATCTAGGGGAGGGGTGGGGAGTCGGGGGGAAAAATTTGTAACGGAAAGCTATGTAAGGGTTATTGTTGAAGAATTACCCACATATATGTTATGCAAACAAAATAAAATAAAATAAAATAAAATAAATAAATAAAAAATAAAAAAAGGAAAAAAAAAACCTTCCATATAAAGATTAGCATTGGATAAAAGCTATCTCTGAAATCCACTGTGAAGATAATATGATACTTAATGATATGTAAATTATAAAAGGTCAGCATATGTTTTGAGAAACTTCTAAGAAACCACTGACAGGCAAATAATAGCATTATGGTATAATATAAAGAGCATTGGATTTAGAGATAGAATACCTGAGCTGTTTATCAATGGCAATATCTGTCTTCATGGCTTTGGATACAACATTTAAATAGCATGAGCTTGCTTACTCATTTATAAAATAAGGCTGATAACATGTGCACTATCATCTTCATAAGTACTTGTGAATTCTTCCTCTGCAGTCTAGAAAGCACTATGTGAATATAATAATAATATTATTATTATTGCACAGTATCATTGCAGAGCAAAATTTAGATCATTGGAATAACATTAGCATCTTCTATTTCCAATAGTTATCACATTTGAAGCAACTAGATTTAGAAAATAAACATTTATTAAGCTCCTACTGTGTACCAGGATCTGTGCTAAGTCTTGAATATCATATTCAACATCTTGATCATATTCATCAGTTAACCCACCAACAATTCTCAGCATTAAATGAAAAGACAAAGAAGACAGCATGGATTCAATAGAAAGATTCATAGTTTTGGAGATCCTAGTCTCAGTCTGAAACTAATGAATTATGTGATTTGTGGCAAGTCGCCTCACCAGTCTTGGCCTTAGTTGACCCTCTGTAAGATGAGGTGGTTGGACCTGATTTCTAAGGGCCTTTCCAACTCTTTGATGTCTTTGGAGTTCTAAAATCCCCAAGTTCATGAATTAAAATGTATTTATAGTGGAATTAAAATCTATTTATAATAATGTTATTCATTTATTCAATGACAAAAAGCAGTTATTTTATCTACCTTCACTACACTTCATAGAACTTAATACAAAAGACTAAATAAATAGCAAGAAAGTGCCTTGTCTCAGGACAGTTTACATATAACCCCCATCCAAAAAGATGAGAAAAGTTTGAAAGTGTATGGTATTAAATAAATAAGAGAGATGCTCAAGAGAAAAAAAAAGTGAGAAGTAGAGAAAATTGGACAAATTCATCAGAAATAGAAAAGAGAAGAAAAGTTACCACAGGAAAAGAAAGAAAAGAAAAGGCTTTAGCAAACACCAATATACTGATACTTTGAAACCAAATATGAATGAGAAGAAAATGCTCAAAATAATGAAATTATATGCAATACCAGTCATAACATGTACTTCCAGAACTATAAAATGGATCATAAAGGATTTGGAAATTCCTAACCAAAATCCATACAATTTTAATAAAACAGGGCCCATCATCCTAAGGAAGCTTTAGAAAGACTATTACTTCCTTATGAAAAAAGAGGAAAAGGATGAAGAGATATTCCCAGAGTAATGACAAATAGGTCAAGAAAAATCCCACAGAAATAGTACTAGAACAAAAAGACATCTTATGAGCCATAGTAAAGCTTGACAATAGGAATATAGTGCAGGGTTTTAGGAATATAACTGAAAGTGATTCACTTCCAGATGGAGTTTGACCTAATTAAGGTTCTTTAATGCAATCATACTCAGATGACAACATTTCTACAAAACAATTGAATGATTCATATATATGTATTGTAATAATGAATCTGGCTATGGGAATAAGTGGCAATTCAGAATCAGGTCATCATCACCAAAATTCATTGAACTGGCTAAGATGGTGACATGAAATATCTCCAAGGGGCTAAGCCTGCTCACAAACACTTCCTCCAGGTCCTAAAAGTCTACCAGAAGGATTGATGAAAAGATAACTAAATGAAAAATTTAACCCACAAACACTTCCTCTAAGTCAAAAAAATCTATCAGAAGGATTGATGAAAAGATAACCAAATGAAAAATTTAACCCACAAACACTTCCTCCAAGTCTGAAAAATCTATCAGAAAGAATGATGAAAAGATAACCAAATGAAAAATTTAACAATTTCTTCCATCAAATCTAAAACTACACAAAGACAGCACCAGAAATTTGATGACACTCCATGGAGTCAAGCCAGGGGATGTGTTAATGTAGAAGAAAGCAAGGTCAGATAGATAGTACCTGGCAGCTGGAACCACATCATGAAAAAGACCAGCCCAATGCCCTGACATCATATACTGAATCAAACCAGAAAACAGAGCCAGTGCAACATCCAGGCAGCACAAGCAATAGGGACTTTGCAAGAGGAATATGATTTGCACATTTTATGACAAGGTTTAAAGTTTGTTCATTTCCATAACAGAAGAAGTCCCCTTAAAGTGGGGAGAGATATCAACAAATCTAAGGCCAGGTATAAATTGAGCCACTAGAAGAGAGAGCCAAAAGCCAAGAATTCTTGCAGAGGGCAGAGACTAGACCTATCTGTTCCATCCAGAATTGTAGCAACACCATCCAGTATATTGGAAATATATATATATATATGTGTGTGTGTATATATATATTTATATAAAAGCTAAGCACAATGATGAACATTGTGAGTTATGATAAACCTAAGAAATAAATCCAGAAGAAATGAGTAAGTGCACTATTCCTAATAGAGCTGGAGAGAAGGGGAAAATGGGTTGGTTGGTCATATGGATTTTAGAAGTGGCTAAAAGAAAATTATCAAGAGATAAAAGTAAAATAAAATTGTAAAGTAAAGTTAGAGTTCTTGAGAAAAAAACTGAAAATAAAATAACTTAAAACCAATGGTAAAAACTTTTTTTCCAATTTAATGGACTGCCTGAAAAATTGAATGATGCAATTAAAACTCAGTAACTTCATGAAACAGAAACACACACACACACACACACAAAATGGAACAAAATCAAAAGACTAAAAATTAAATCATTAGGTATCCAGGATCAATAACAATTAACCTGAAAAACAAATTGAGAAGATATTGTTTTATATTAATTGGTCTATATGAAAGCAATGAACAAACAAAAAATAAAGACACCATATTCAAGATGTCATGAAAGAAAACTGGCAAGATGTTAGAGACAGGACAAAATTAATAGAGAAACAATTCACTTTCTATATGAAAGAAAATATATGGCAGATGATCAGAAAGAAAGAGTTCAGATATCAAGAAAACATAGTTAGAATCACAAAAAACTATATTGTCAGTAGTAACTTAAGGAGAAAACATTGGAATATAATATCCAAAAGGCAAATATAATTCTATAGAGGCAGAGGAAGAAAGGACCTTTAATAATCCAGAGAATTTCCAAGCATTCTTGATAAATACATCAAAGTTAAGTAAAAAGTTTAAAATGAATATATGAGTCATGAGAAATCTAGAAAGATAAATCAAGTTGAATGATTGAAGAAGGACTAAATGATGTTAATATGTTTGAATTATAATAAGGAAGAGAGAGAAATGTTCTTACAGAAACTTACTATCTTCAAAGGTTATAGGAGTTGATTAAGACAAACATAGTATCTTGTTATAGTAGTATATTATTTTGTTGACTTTAAGATGAGGAAAAGAAGGGGAAATGAATATTAGAGGAAAGAAATGAGGAAAAGGGAGGAACTAACCATTTTGAATAATTGTATTGAGAGAGTATATAAATGACAAAAAAATGGGAAAAGCAGTCCTCTCATAAATCTCATTCTATCTGAACAAGACAAAGAAGAAATGAACACATATACATACAAGGAACTTAATGTATAAACTCAATAAAGAAATAAGAAGAAAGATAGGGGATACAGAGAGAAGGCAGAGTCAGACAGGGAATATTCACACACGTATATACACATAGTAATAACAACTTAAAACTTTGTAAGATGAGTCAAAAAACGAATTTAAAAAGAGAAGAAAAATTGATGACGACATTTTGAGATTTGGGCTTGGTGAAGAGTAGGAAAAGACTGCTTTAATTATAATTACTAATTTAATCAAATTTTTTCTCTACATTCTCTTTCATTGCAAAAAAAAAGGGAGGGGGTGAAAGTAAAGAAAGGAAAGCACATAGAAAGATATGATGGAGTTAATAAATAATTGATAATCATAACCATCAACATGAATAGAATTTACTCCTCCATAAAACAGAAGATATCAAAATGGATTAGAAAGCAAAATTCAACAATTTATTGATTATTGGAAATGTACTTGAAACACAAGAATATATAGAGGGTTAAAATAAAGCATTGAAGAGGAATTATGTTTCAAGTGAATTCAGTAAAAGCAAAGGCAGCAATCATGATTTCAAAGAAGGTAACAATGATAATATGCAAATATATTGTATTTAAGGACAACTAGGTGACACCAGCAGATAAAGCCCTAAGCCTTGACCCTGGAGGTCTGAATTCAAATTCATCCTCAGACACTAGCAAATCACTTAACTCTGTTCCCCTCAGTTTCCTCATCCGTAAAATATCTTTTCCAACAAAACTCCAAATGGGGTCATGAAATGGAGACACAACAATGGAAACAAGGTACAATATATACTGAAAAAATATGAATACTTAACATATATTCAAAGTATAACAAAGCATTTAAATTCTTAGAAGAAGAGTTAATTGAATTACAGCAAGAAATAGTCAGCAAAATGATAATAGTTTGAAATCAGACTGTGCCCCCTTTAGATCTAGAGACAGCTAACAAAAAGATGAAAAAGAAATATTCTCCAATGATTACTGATTGTGAATAGAAAGAAATGTACCTATCACTCAGCTGTGCATATAACCTTTACAAAAATTGACAGTTTTCTAGGACATAAAAACTTTTAAACCCATTAGTTATTATCCCAAATACAATAACAGTTATCATCAATTAAGGATATCAATTTAATAAGAAAATGAATATCTAAATTCTAAGTAATTGTTGAGTCAAATAAGAAATCAGTAATAGTGGACAGCTTCATCAAAGAAAATGGCAATGAGACAACATATCAAAACTTTTGATGCAAATAAACAAGTCCTTTTGGTATAATTTAGATCACTAAACACTTTCATCAATAAAAACTAGAAAGAAAACATCAATAAATTGAGTATGTAACTTTAAAAACTAAAAAAAAAATTTAACTACACTTAAACATAAAACTAGAAATTCTGAAAAAAATGGATGAAATTGAAAGAGACGAATATAAGTAAGAGTTGGCTTTTTTTAAAAAATCTAATAAAATAGGTAAGCTGTTAGCTAATCTCATTAAAAAAAAAAAAGAAAACCAAATTCTCAAAATTTAAAAAAGAAAAGAAAATTTTAAAACACTTTCAAATGAAGTTATTAGAAAACATTTTGCCAATTTATTGCCAACAAAACTGATCATGTAAAGAAATGGATGAATACTTACCAAAAAATCAAAATATCTGACTTAAGAAATAGAGAATTTAAATAATTCAATCTCAGAGGAAAAAAATTAATAAACCATAAAGGAACTCCCAATAAGGAAGCAGCATTTGATGGCTTTATAAGTGAATGTTAGTTATTAAATATTCCATGAATAATTAATATAAATATTATGCAAATTATTTTGAAGAATAAAAAAGCTGCAAAATTGCTTTTAGAATGGAAATATTGCTGATATTTCAACCAGGGAAGACAAGGTAAAGAGAGAAAATTACAACAAATATCATGAATAAATATCAGTACAAAAATAATATCTATTATGAGCAGGTTGGACATATATCAGGAAAGTAGATTGGTTTTGAATAAAAAGCCACAGGAATCAAATGATCATATCAATAAATGCAGAAAAAAACTTTTGGTGAAATATAATTATCCTTTATGTTTAAAAAAAATTAAAAAGCATAGCAATAAATGGATCATTTCTTAATTTGGCAAATAGAATATATTTAAAGCCAAGAGTTGGTAATACTAATGGTAAAGGTCTTTCAATAAGATCAAGCAAAGATGTCCATTGTCACCACTAATATTTAGTATTGCTTAGAAACCTTAATTATAGAAATAGAACAAGAAAAATGCATTGAGGATACATATATATATATATATAGAGAGAGAGAGAGAGAGAAAATCACTTTTTGAAGTTATATAATGGTTTTCTAAGATGACCATAAAGTTTCAACTAACAATTAATTGAAAAAATTAATAACTTCCGTGAAGTGGCAGGATAGAAAAAAAAAAGCCCAGAAATCATCAATATGTCTCTATATATTACCACCCAAAAAACTCAAAACAAAAAGTTGAGATAAAAAAGAGAAAATCTTTTAAAATGTATAAAATATTCAGATACCCGCTTGCTGGAGAATATGCAGGAATTATATGAGCATAATTCACAGAACTAAAGACAGACAAATAATTTGAGTTATGTTAATTGCTAATGGTTAGGCAAAGTGATTACAATAAAATTGATAATTCCACCAAAAATAATTTACACGTTTAGTATCAAGGCCATCAAATTACCAAAGTAGTTCCATAGGACTAAAAAATAATAAATTATAACTATAGAAATAAAGGTCAAGAATCTTAAGGGAAATAATGAAAAAAAAAATGTGAAAAGGCGATGAACCTGAATACTAGATCCCAAACTACATTACAAGACAATAATCACTACCATCACATGATGGTTACTGGTTAAGAAAAAAAATTGGTGTTCAGTGGAACTAATTAGGCCTATGATCTCCAAACGTATTCTATCATAATAACATAATCTTTGATAAACTCTAGGTCTCCAGCTACTGGGGTAAAGACTCATTAAGCAACAAATCTTTTGGAAAAACTAGAAAACAGTCTGGCAGAAATTAGGTTTAGATCAGTATCTCATGCTATATACCATAATGAACTCCAGGTGAATACATAATCTAGCTATTAAAGATCACATGAAAAAAATTAGAGGAGTAGGGAAAGAAATCAAATTCAAAACTAGGGATAAAGGAAGAGTTCTTGACTAAACAAATGATAGAAAGATCACAGGAAATAAATGGAGAGTTTTACTTAAATAAAATGTTTCATAATATATAAAATATTTTGTATAGATAAAATTAATGAATATCTAACTAGAAACTTGGGAAACACTATTTCTATTCTAATCAGACTAGAAATAATGAACTAGGAAATGAATCTTCATAGCAACATTCTCCAATAAAAACCTAGTTCCCAAGATTTATCTGGAATTAACATAAATATATAGCAATAAATTTTCAAAGAATATAAAAAAGAATGCTCTCAAGGGGAAAAAATAATCTAAGCTATCAACAATCTTATGGGGGAAAAAAGTGCTTCAAATCACAAATAACAAGAGAAATGCAAATTTGATTTATAAATTGTATGTGAGATGTGCTATTAGTGAGGCTCTGCACTAATTCAACCATTTTAAAAAGCAATTTGGATCTATACTGAAATGTTCACAAAACTGTAAATATCCTTTGACCCAGCAATACCATAAGTGGGCTTTTATACTCTAAAGAGATTAAAGAAAGAAGGAAAGAGTCTTTATGCGCAAAAGAATTTCTAGCAGCAATTATTGTAGCAAAAAAACTAGAATATGATGGAGTACCATTTTACCTTAAGAAATGACAAAATGATTCAAAGAAGCATGAGATGACTTATATGAAATGACAAAAATGGACATGAACAGAATCAAGAGAAATATTTTGCACAGTGACTTTTATTAATGTTGTTCAGTTATTTTAGTAATGTCTGATTCTTTATGAGGTCATTTGGAGTTTATTTGGCAAAGATGCAAGACTACATGCCATTTCCTTCTCCAGCTCATTTGATAGGTGAGGTAATTGAAGCAAACAGGCTTATCACTTCTTTAGATCACTCATCTAGTAAGTGTCTGAATCTAGATTTGAACTCAGGTCTTCCTGACTCCAGACCTGGCACTTTATCCACTGCACCCCATAGCTGCCCTATGCAATGACTACAACACAGTAAAAGAAAATAACTGTCAGAGGCTTAAAATATGATCAATGCCATGAAGTCTAATGATTAAAATTGCTTCCCAATCTTGACAGAGTGATCATGAATTAAAGGTTTAAATGAGAAGTAAATGAGAAGAGATAAATGTATATATTTGTTTTATGTAACTATATTATTTGTCATAGCAGAGAAAATTAATTTTTCCCTTGTGAGGGAGAATTATGATGAATGCATAGTGATTAAAAAAAAAGGAGAAGAATAAAAGAGCATCAATGAAACATTTTTTTAAAAGGGAGAACAATGGGGTAGCTAGGTGGCACAGTAGATAGAGCACCAGCCCTGAAGTCAGGAGGACCTGAGTTCAAATGTGGTCTCAGACACTTATCACTTCTTAGCTGTGTGACTCTGGGCAAGTCACTTAACCCCAATTGCCTCAGCAAAAAAAAAAAAAAAAAGGTGGGGGGAGAACAAAAGGAAGTTTACAAAATGACATATAATCAACAAAATGTTGGAACTACTGAATTCAACTGATTATGTATCCTCCCCACCCCACCCACCAAAAGAAAACACTCTATCTGGAGACAATAGAAATTCATGTCATTGTGTGTGTTTTTTCTCTTCTTTTTAAATAAGGAAATGTTTGTGTTTATTCATGTATGTCTATTTAATAACATTTTTTTAAAATTTGCCCAAAGATTCTCTTTAAGGAACCCAGACTTATCAATCAATAAAGATAATACAATGAAATGGTAGAAACTGTACAACACATCACTACTGGATGCAAAAAAATTTTACCTACTTAATATTTAGCAAAACATGACAATGACTAAAATCATATATTAAAAGCTTGTGACCCTTATCTGTAAATATAGATAATAATAGTATCTCCCTCATCACAGGGTTATTGTGAAAATCAAACAAGGTAGCATATAAAGCATTTTATATATGTTAAAAATGCAATACAAATGCTAACCATTATTATTAGGAAACTGAGACAAACAGAGTCACCTTTGTTTGAGGTGTAAATGCTAACCATTATTATTAGGAAACCGAGACAGAGTCACCTTTGTTTGAGGTGTTTGAATTCAGTGTTTCCTAACTCCAAGTCCAGTGATCTCTCCACAGTGCCATCTGGCTGCTTCTATGTCCCCCCTCAATAACATCTGACTACCATAGATCATATACGTACTGCCCATTTTCAAAGAATAAAATAATATTATCATGCCAGTTACAATTAAAACTGTCTTTCCAGTGTAATTAATTTTTATTTTATGAGTTTTTCAAATTTATAAAAAATACTATTTTATGAATATTAATTTGATAATGATGCTGGCACAATGGTTAAAAAAGGAAACTGAGAAGTGAATAGTTCTTAAGCATCTAAAAACATTAGCATAATTTTGAGATCTTTTCTCAACAACAAACTATTAGAAGATTTGGATCACATCAGTGTTGATACTTGTAAATGAAACCAGAAGATATAAAGAAGTTGAAGGTAAATGGAAGGATGTTTCATAGAGTCTTCCTGGACAGACAGGCAAATAAAGTCCTTGGTGGAGCTGTTTTCATGATGTACCCAAAGGTAAAAAGAAATTTCATTAAATGGAACATTTGATCATTTACTCTTGTGATTCTTATGAGGTCAAAAAGCCCAAGAAGATGACTATGAAAATAATTGCAAGTTATTTACCATTATTCATGACAGAAGATGAAGTAGAGATATTTGATGAAATGCTCCAAACCAACTTAACATATATATATATATATACATATATATGTGTATATATAAATATATAGATATATGTGATGACTTCATTACAAAGGCAGTCACAGGATATAGTAGTTTAGTTTAAAAATATAGTTTAGGGGGGCAGCTAGGTGGCACAGTGGATAGAGCACCAGCCCTGAAGTCAGGAGGACCTGAGTTCAAATCTGGTCTCAGACACTTAACACTTCCTAGCTGTGTGACCCTGGGCAAGTCACTTAACCCCAATTGCCTCAGCAAAAAAAGCTATATATATATATAGTTTAAGAAGAAGAAATTTCTTTAATTAATTATTTATTTTTACAGTTTCTTTTGTTTTCAACATTTACATTTATAAGATTTTGATTTCCATTTATTCTCCCTCCCCCTTCCCCAAAACAGAAAGCAATCTGATATAGATTATATATGTACAATCTTATTAAACATTTCCACATTAGTCACATTGCAAAAGAAAAATAAGAACAAAAGGGAAAATTCATGAGAAAGAAAAAACACCAAAAAAGTGAAAATTGTATGCTTCAATCTACATTCAGACTTCCTAGTACTTTCCCTGAATGTAGATAGCATTTTCCATCATGTATCTTTTGAAACTGTCTTGGGTCACTGTATTGCTGAAAAGAGTTAAGTGTATCAAAGTTGATCATCACATGTTGGGGGTAAGTATACAATGTTCTGCTCAGGATGAAGAAATTGTAAAAGAAAAATAAAAGCTTATAGATGATGTATGAGATTCCTGGGCAAGAAAAAGCAAAAAGGGATTTATTACCATTTCACGAGAAAAGAAATTGTGAGTTCCACTGAGGAACCTGTCCTCCATATACTCTCCCAATTCTATTTCATATTTACCATCCCTTCATTTTGTCTGTAACCTATTTCCCCAAATAAATCTACCTTTTGCCAAAGAGAACAGCCATTGCAAATTCTTCATGTAACAGAATCCCAACTTTTGGTGCCCACCATCATTTTATGACAAATCCTATATCATAGATCCCATCAGTGAGGACCAGGTCTGGAATGGGACATGGGCCAATTTTCTGATGTCTTTGGCAGTTTCCTTCACTACCTGTCCATTATCATCAGTTTTCACCCAGCAAAAATTTAATTTCCCACAAATTCTACCTTCTTTAGCCAACAACTAGTCTAATACTAATCTATGCTGGAGTCTAGTCTGCTTCTCTAGTCTGAGTGGCTTGGTCTGCTAACAAATCCAGTGCTTTTGTTGTCTGGTTAGTAATTATTTTGACTACGGTCTGGAGTCTAATGAGTCTATTCAGCATACACACTGGGGTTCTGTATCCCCAGCTCCCACTTGGGGCCATCTATCACCCAAACCATTTGTGTCTCTAGTAATTGGAGTAGATAACCTTTCACAAATAAAAATGCTTATCAGAAAAGTCAGCAACAACAAAAATGCCAAAAGAAAGACAGATATATGCATCTAGCAATAGACAGATGACTAAGCCAAATACTAACTTAAGTATTTAGGATATAATGGCCACATATTTTCAGATAGGAAACTGCAAGATCTTACATTCTATTGAACACTTGCCCTGATTATACAAATTTACTATAGGAGGAAAAAGTAGGGACATAATTATAATCAAAAACTGGTCCTTCAGGCCTTAGCCTGAGAGCACATACATGACAGAATAAAGCATCCTTAACTACTTGTATGCAATAACAATTCCTTCTTATAGTCACCTCAGGAATAATAAGGTGGGTTCTTATTCAAAGGAACACTATGGGAAAACTGAGTCAGAAAGATCCCATCTTAAGTGGACACCAAACTTGTCCTCCCAATTCTTGCCCAGATACTACACGTAGGTGTAACAATTCAGGATTATATTCCTCTGAGTAACTTGTGACATATTCCTTTCAGAGGGTGGATTACTGACTTGATATTCTTCATACAATTATACCTGAATTAAAAACTCCAAATAATATCAGCTATAGTCCCAAGAGATTTTATCTCAAATAGCAATTTCATTAGTTAAAGGTTCAGTTGAATTTAGCTCTCAAGGATCACATATCCTAAATAAGTATTGACTATACCCATTTACATTGATAACAGTAAGAAATTCATCCTAGAAAGTTCACAGCTTAACTTCATATCTAAGTAGACGGGCTTTAAATTCAGCATTACACAAATCATTTTACTTTAAGATGCTCAATAACCAACTCTGAGTCAGCAGGGCATCTTCCCAAATAAAACAATAGTATTTAATCCCTATAAATTTTGGTACTTCATCCCAATTCTTCCAAACATACTATCTTCCCAGGATACTAGATAGAACCAGACAGATTATTCCTTTTCCAAGGTTTACAGTATCTTGTCCTTTTTGATGGGGGACTCACCTAATCTTACCAAAGGAAAATGAGAGAATTCTTAGGGATTCAAACCATTTTGAATTTTCCCAATATCAAAGGAAATGGGAGTCTTAAATTCTTCTAGTCCCAGTCACCCAGAAGTTCACTAGTTCTTGGCAGAGGAAAAGTGTGAAGGACTAACTCAATCTTACTAAGGAAAATGGGCCTTTCCCAAGGTTCACAGTATATTATCCTTTTTTTTAATCTCTCCCCACCTCACCAGATACTTGCCTACCTAGGTGCACGACTTACATGACCAATTCAAAACTTTTTCTGCAGGCTTGTCTCCTGAGCCAAATTAATCCCCTATCTTTGCAGTCCCTTCCATTTTTGCTTTCTCCAAGTGTCACTCTTCAAGAGTGTACCCCATCAGACCGGGAGTTTCTAAGCCAAGTCCAAGTATCACCAGAGAACTCTCTGGAGGGCACCTGCCCAAGAATTTGGTAAGGGAGAGACCCCTCATGAACAGAAAATATCCCAGCCGAGCCCCCAAACTGTGTGGGATAGTAGCAACCACAAAAACAATCAGACTCTTAAGGTAAGAAAACACAATAAGGGATTTATTATACTCTCATGAGAAAGGGCACCTCCTAACAAACAAGCATCAGTACAGGACAGAGGACAGAGAGACAAACTGTAAATATGGGATTATATAGACCCTTACCAGAAACCCCTACCCCCCCCTTTGACCTTTTCTCCCATTGGCTGGAGAACTTAATTTACTCAGAGACTAAATATGGAACCCAATGTATTTAAATGCTAATGAAAAGGGGGGGCAGAGATAGGAGGGAAATGTTTGTTCATCTAAAATAATAGAACCTGCAGCTTTTTTTTTTAATCAACTTGTTATTGCAAAGTCTCAATGAGAGCATAGGTCTAAGCCACATCCTCATGAAAGTCTTCACTCAGTTTATCCTATGCATGTAGAAACCTGACACTTACATATCATTAATACTTTCTTCAAGAGTCAGAAAACACTGAACCTGGTAAACAACAAATGACATCACATCAAATTTAAGTCTTTATCTCAACAAATAGGAAAAAAATGATTATAGATGTAGGAACTTTTCCCATATCAGGTGTGTATGTAAAATCAGAACATCAGTTAATTAAAACAATGAGGAAAATCAATACCCAATTAATAGAAAGCATAAAATGAGAAGGCATTGTCTGTAATTGCCACAAATTCAATTAAATATATTTAAATAATCTGCTGTCCAAAAATCAAACTATATGTAAATAATAGGATGGCCATGTGTAGATTCTATTACCTCAGCATATAATGTGGGGTGGTGCAAAATATTGGCACAAAGGTTCTCTTTCAATAAGGTGCCTCCTATGAATATGTTGAGATCATATCAACTTACTTGATAGGGGTGACCATGAAGATATCTTTACTCAATGATTAAAAAAATCAAATGGATCACAAAACAAGGATATATATGTTTACCAAAGGTAAATCCCAGTATATAGAAGAAAATTCATTACAAATTCTAAGTAGAAAAGGAATTCTTTATACACAGTGACATCTTCCAGATATTCTTGTTTGTATATGATTTACACCAAGCAGAACTTTATACAGCCTTCCCAGTGAGACCCATGGTTCCTCAAAACAGATTGACCTAGCATTGCATACCAAAAAAAAAAAAAGAAGAAAGAAAGAAACAGAAACAAAACAAAAATGAATGAATAATTCATGTTATTACTTGGGTTATAAAGCATAATTTGATGGGTAACCCAATGAATTAATCTATTAGTGAAGAGTTCTTGGGTAAGCACTGAAGAAACCAGAATAGGAGGAAAAGAGTGACATTAATTGCACTGGGGAAATGATATAGGATTTTCAGTGTTTCCATGCTGGTGTAAAAATTAACATCAAGGTCATCTATCCAACCATTTAATCTTATATTGGTGGGGGGAAATGCAAATAATAGATGATCAATATGACATTGATGAAATAAGTTTGTTTGTTTTTTGTTTTTTCACATTTTAAAATAGCTCAAACTCAGGATGTTTTCTATAACTGAGAATTTTGAGAATACATTTGCCAGGGAGTCAGGAAACCAAGGTTCTAATTTTATCTCCTCTCCCAATTGCATTACCCTGTAGAAATCACTTAAATTTTCTGGGGTTTGTTTCACTTGTTTTTTCCCCTCATTTCCTATAAGAATTGAACTAGATGCTCTCAATGGTTCCTTCCACTTCTGTGATTCTAATTATTATAATTTTAATTGATTAATAATTTATTTTATTAACAGTTCTTTTTTTCTAGTGAATTTTATAGTTTGTCTCTGATACAGTTGAGCAAGGAAATGCCTTTAATAGTCTGAGATTGAATTGCATAGATGCTGATGGGCCCCAAGGGCTAGAGGGACTCTCTCAACAGTTGTCTTTTGATGTTACCTCATGCCTCTTGATTTAACATCTTATACTTCTCTAGAGATATTCAGTGACTCAACTTTGAGTTCTTAGAGCTCTTTCTGGCACAGTTTAATATTGTTCTAACAATAGTTAGAGGAAGATAGGAATAGTCCACATAAATTTTATTTGGCTTTATTTTACCATGCCACTTTGCAAACCTTACAGAAATACGTAAATGATGGTCATTCTTTTTTTAAAGGACTTTTTTTTATTCATCGAACTAAAAAACTTAAAACAGGTTTTTTTTATTTTTTAATTTTTAATGCAGATATTGTGTGGCTTTGGAGAAGTCATTTAACTATCTCTGTGTTAAATGAGGGCATCAGACTATATTACTCTAAGGTTTTTTTTTTTCCAAATCTAAATATATGGCCCTGTTGTACATTTTTAGGTAATATGCTCTGCTCATTATTTGCAGAAATTATAAAATTTTGTGCAGATTTTCTTCTGCTACCCAGTCTGTGTTACATCTTCCTAAATAATAATGATGTAGAACCTGAAGATGATACAGTAGAAATAGGAGGTGATTAGGCCACTTCTTTATTAAGGAGAATCCTGGACTATGCCTATTTAAAATAGAAATATCTTTCCAATTAAAAACAAGTCTGAAAGATGATTTTGTCTTCAGACAATATTTCCCAGGCATTTTTTTTATTGTTAGCAAAACTCTTTTGGAGTAGAACTTAAAAGTTTCTAAAGAGTGGTGACATGAAACCAAAGGAAAGAAAATTAAAAAAAGAAGCAGTCACCCCCTCCCTTTCTTTTTTAAGAGAATTGTCAAAAGACAGAATTAAAGTAAATTTTGAAAGATCAAGTTGTGTCTACTGACATAGTGTATGTGCACATCCTCAAGATGATAGGATGAAAATTTGATTTTTCAAGGTAAAACTGTAGTATCACTTTATAATTATTTAAAGTGCATTTTCACAAATAGGAGAAAATAAAGATCACTGACATTTATGCAACATTTATTAAGGCATAGCAAATGAGTGATTTCAATTGATTCTCACAGCAACCCTGATGTGAGGCATTCTAATCTACATTTTAAAGATGAAGAAATTGAACTTACAACATGTATAATTTATAAATGTCATAAGTAGTATACAAACCCAGAATTTGAAACTGGCCCTCTACTGAATTCAAGTCCACTTCTCTTTGATATTTTTGTGATGTTACTCATATCAAAAGATAAAAGGAAGAGAAGAAAAAAGCATTTCTTAAGCACCTGTGGTCCAGGCACTTTGCAATTATTATCTCATTTGATGCTCACAAACAACACTGGGAAATAGGTATTATTATGATTCCCAAATATGCAGAGATTAAATTATTTCCCCAGGATCATACTACTAGTAAGTGAGACTAGATTTGAACTTAGGGCTTCCTGACTCCAAACCTAGCACTCCATTGTTAGATATCACTCTTTTTGTTGTTGTTCACTTGCCTTTTGTTTTCTTACTCATTTTCTTTCCTTTTTGATCTGATTTTTCTTGTGAAGCAAGAGAATTGTATAAATATGTTTATACATATTGGATTTAACATACATTTTAACATGTATAGCATATATTGGATTGCTTGCCATCTAGGGAAGGGGGGCGGGGGGAAGAAGGGGAAAATCTGAAACACAAGGCTATGCAAGGGTCAATGTTGAAAAACTATCCATGCATATGTTTTGAAAATAAAAAGCTTTAAAAATAAAAATTTTAAAATACCATTAAATTCATCTCCTAACCCTTAATTTACCCCTTTTATCAATGGGAAAAACTAAGGCACAGACAAAGGAAATTATGTTTTAAAGATCACCCAGATAATTAGTACCTTAGAATCTAGATCGAATAGATTCAGTGGTCTTTCTACTACACAAATCTAGAACTTAGGATATCATTGCATTTCTCATTTCATAGCAAAAGAATTTGAGGTTCACGAAATCTGAAAGACATACCCAAGGCCACACAGGCAGCAAAGTGCAAGATTTGAGCCCAAAACTCACATTTTCCCATTCCTAGCCCCATAGTAATAAGAAAAAGTGCTCCAACATTTCTCAGATGCTATGTTCCAGAAGGGATGAAACTCAGAATGGCAATGGATGAATAAAACACAAAACAGGGAAAGCAGAAAATAGGTTATGATCCACATGAAGAAGGAAGGCTATCATCAACCAGTTCTTAATCTGTTTGTTATTAGGGTGGAGAACAAGATCATGTTCCACTTCTCTGGAATTCAGACACATTTTCTGGTATTTGAAGGAATACAAGGAAAGCACACACATCCTGGACTGTGCCTATTTATAATAGAAATACCTTTCCAATAAAAAAAAAATGTCTGAAAGATGATGTTTGTCTTCAGACAATATTTCCCAGACATTTTTTATTGTTAGCAAAGCCCTTTTGGAGTAGAGCTTAAAGTTTCTGAGGAGTGGTGACATGAAACCAAACGAAGGAAAATTACAAAAAGAAGCAGTCATCCCCTCCCTTTCTTTTTAAGGGAATCATCAAAAGACAGCTGACGGAAATACAGCTAAGTGGCATTAATTCATTCCTAAAAGGACTTTCCAAGAGCTTTTACTGCTACATAAGGGAAGACTGTAAACCAGCAGGAAAGGAGAGCAAAGAAAATAAGTCTGGAGAATCGTCCCACGTAAGAAAATGAACAGTCTGTCAATATTGTATCTTTGGCTAATTTCCCCAAAGCAAGGAGAACTATAGTCAGGACAAGGCTGTGTGGTCTTAAAACCAGAGAATTGCTAAAGGGAAAAACCATAAAGAACTTAAAATTATGAAATTTTACAGCACAGGTGGGCCTCACTACAAAGAGAGAATGTTGGTCCTTCTTCTAACTTCCCACTACTCATTCATTTCCATGATCTTACGGTCAATCCATTCTGGGTCCCCTCACTTACTTCCATCCTGCTCCAGAACATAACAGAATTATGGAATCATGGGGGTTAGTTAGAAGTCATCTTGGAGCTCCTCTAATTCAACTATTCATTAGAGTGATTTATTGTAGCAAAGAGATTTTATGGTTTGTTTTGTTTTGTGGTGCAGTTATTCAGTTTTGTTTTACTTTTTTGGCTTAAGGTGTTTACCTTTCCTTCCCTCTACAAAACAAAAGAACTGTATATTAATTTGGCTTGAGATTTGTATGATTCTAAAGACTGACAAGAGCCAAGGATATAAACATTATCTCGAAATTAAACACTCCAGAAATGTCTTTTGTTATGAAGAGTGTCTTAAGAGACAAAGGTTGAATTTTTCCAATTTAATTCCCCTAACAATGGCTCAGGAAGCTTCTGTTTCTCGAATGCATGCTGATCCTTTTCCTCCCATAGTAAGTGTAAACCTATTATTACTTTCTAATTTTTCTAAGTCCTTCCATCAGGGTTCAAAGGCACCCTAACCCCCACTGCCATTCAGACAAGCACAACATACTGCTGTCGTTGCACAGAAAAGTTTTCAGTTCTTTCTTCCAAAGCCAAATCTCTTTGGAATCAGCTCAAAGAGAGCTGCTGAGCTGTCCTCTCAGATGGAAAGGGAACAAGTGGAGATGGGTCTTTGAAGCTGATTTTTCTCATATGGCAAATCAAGCAGGGTACACATTTAAAACAGTTTTAGAAAAACAGACATAATATTTAGGAAATGTACCATACTCTTTCCAGGTACTGGAATGACAGCCAGGATGGCAACTTATAAACCATGTTTCTAAATGAGGCTTAGAACAAAAGAATGAGAAATTTAAAAAAACAAAACAAAAAACAAAACAATAACAACAACCCATTAAACAACAGGAAACAAAATTCTCTTGCCCCTTGAGCCTCTTCAGCAACAGGGGCATTATATGTAGTGCAGGAGTCACACACTCTTATACTTTTAAAATGTTTTGAATTTGTTATTTGTTTTTAGATCACTGCAAGAAAAAGGGCAAAGATTTTTGTTAACATGGTAGGGTGGAAAAAACTTGGAAACTTGAAAAACAGACAAAACAAGTCAAAGAAAATTGTAATTAGCATAGCATTTAGATCTTAGAGACCATTTGGTCCAAATCTTTCATTCTAGAGGTGAGAAATTAGGGAAGGGAAGGTTTAAAATCATGTCAGGTTCCTATGTAAGGCATAAGACCACAGAAAAGTGAAGGAGAGTTTTGATTATATAGGCTCAAACATAATTCCATCTCTTTCTTTTTTTTTTTTTTTTTTTTTTTTGGAGGGCCTGAAGCAGGGAGGAAGGCAGGAAGAAGTGTTAAGAAATGCTAAATAAGGCTTACCTTATATGAAATGTTATGTTAGCCTAAAATGCACATGGGAACTAAGAGGTTTTCCCAATGTTATAATAAATGTTTAACAACCAGCTTTCTGGCCAAACTATATGGCAACAGCATGCTTTTAAATTTAATCTGCATTGTTAACATCTTTTCCCATCACTTTCTTAAGTCTAGACAATTAACAAAAGAACAAATCAAGAGCTGATTTCTAGAATTTGCCAGTTTCCAAGGGATAAATTCTCACATCAAAAATTTATATTGAGCCTTCATGAATCAGTTCAAGTTAGCTCCCATGCACACCTGGTTTGTTTTTTTGGCTGTTTGTTTATTTTATTTTGCTTTGCTTTTTTCCATTTTGTTCCCATGGACAGCTAAGCGCAAATCAAAATCTGCTCTGCTGGGGAATGGAAAAGGATGAGAAATATATCAGCTATCATCATTGTTGAGATCCCCTTCCCAGATTGAATTTATTTAAACCTGAGGCCTTCAGTTCAAGGTCATGTACTATGTAGAGTTAAAACCACAACCCAAACCTTATTTCTACCCATGTTCCTTCTACTATATCACACAGTATTAGATTCATTTAATGTAAAAATTATTAATATTTCTTGTCAGTAGGATTTTTGTTTTTCCTTAATGCACATGCTTTGTAACAAGTCTTACTCATTTAAAAAAAATCTCCCACACTCTTGTTTCTTTGATTTATGAATCCCCCCAAATCGGTGCCTCTTACCTAATTCTTTGGCCTCTCCTCTCTCTACTTCTATCACACCCCTGTCTGAAATATGTTCAATGGATCAACTGTGAAAACCTTAGGATTTTTTCCCTGACAGCAAATCCATCTCTCTCTCCTTCAAAATAAACTCCACGTGTTATATAAATGAAATGTACAGTCCCAAGATAGCTGTGGTTTCCTTCCTCTCAATGCTTTTTGTTTGTCTTTGACTGTTAGAGAATTAGATGTTAACTTGAAAGTTGTCTCCAAAAACGAAGAATTAAAAGGGGGGGTGGGCTTTCGATCCTGTCTTGCTACTAATCACTGATCAAAAACATGTTTTTGATGCCCTCATTCCAAAATTAATGGCAAGAGGGAGAGACTAAATTTTGTCTTAACGTATTTTGAAATGGGTCAGATGAATGCACTCTGCTGATTTGGAGGTATGTGAGAAAACCGGGGGGAAATCGCATTTTTACTGACCAAGAAATTGTCAAGATGTTTTGGGGTTTTTGTATAAAACTCAGAAGTGCTAAAAAACAAAGTACTACAAACTTGGCAGGATTGCCATCTTGTTTGAAGGGGAAGATCATGTCAATCTTAAGGCTAATCGGTTAATTATTTTCCAAGTTATAATGGTTTGAATTAATATGTTTTGCACATGTGCTATAAAAGTTTCAAAGCTCAGGAAAACTTTACTTAAAATGATGATTATCTACCAAAGCAACCAGGTAAAAAGTGAAAATTTTACTTTAACAAATGGTTATCCTCCAAAAAGTGTTTGATTATTTTTTTCAATGAGCTGATGGATTTAACCAGATGTTTTAAAATGGTAGAGATACAGCTTGTGCTAAAGTCACTTCTTTGGCTCAGGAACTGTTCTTGTTTCATTATTTACCATAACAAATGTTGAAATGTACAGCCCACTCCACACATATGATGCCAATATGAGAGAGAAAGCTCACATGGAAAATTGGATTGCACACCCCATCCCCAGTACTAATTTTATATATGATTTTTTTTAAGCATAAGGATGAATCACCAACCAGGATGGTAGAAAAGAAAGATGCATTCTGATAGAAATGGACATTAGCACTTTCCTACACCCTTTAGTCCCTTTATTTACCCCACATCTAGAGCAACAACAGGAGTGAATAGCATCTGAAGTGATAAAAGCTCCCTTATTCCAGGATTGTATCTATGGTAGGAGTTTGACCATCTGGACCATGAATTTGAACCTAAACAGAAGTGCAAAATCATAGGATCTCATAGTTGGAAGGGACTTCAGAAGTAGGCTAGGATGACTCATCCATATTCTTTATGATATCCACAACAAAAGGTCATTCTCCTTCTGATTAGAGACCTCAAGTGACAGAAGGATAGACTACCTTTCAAGTTATTCCATTCCCTTTTTGAATATCATCAGAAAGCTGCCTGAAATTGACTCTTCAAATCCCACTTATTGATTCTATTTCTTCCTTTTGGAACCAAACAATATAAATGGATTCTTTTTTTCTACCTTCAAAGCTCTGAAGACAAATATTGCATCCCTTCCCTATATGCAGCAAATGTTCTCTTCTCCACTTTATTCCACTGACTCTCACATGATCTTCAGTTCTTTCACCAACCTAATTCTGCTCCATTCTGGACACACTCCCTTTGTTAATAATCTTCCTAAAATATGGCATTATTATTTTGAAATGCAAACAATATATAATCCTGTCAAAGACTGGCTTCTGATCAGGTTGAATTACAAATTTACCCAAATAATATTCCTTAAAGTATTCAGGCCACTCTCTTTTCCATCTTTATTCACAGCAAGAAAGTACAAAACATCACAAAATTTTGAAAATGAGAAGATAGCCTACTCTATTTGCTCTTTTGAATTCCTTCAATAAAATGAGTTGGCAAATGCTCCTCATTTTTAAAATAGCTTCCTTAATAGCATATGTTAAGAAATAAGCTTTAAAAAAAATCATAGAATTGAGGATTAGAAGGGGTCTTACAGATTTTGTCCCAACGTGTAATTTCCAGGGCCATAGAATCAGAATTTTTGAATTGTGGCACTAGAAATCATCTAAGATTGTAGATTTGGAGTTGGAAAGGTTAGGTTAGATCAGATAGTCCAATCTGAAAGCATCTAGATGGCACTGACTCTGGACACAATAAGATTTGAGTTCAAATCCAACTTCAGATGCCACTAATTGTGTAATCATGGACAAGCCACTTAACTGTTGCCTGCCTCAGGTTCTTCAACTATAAAATGGGTTCAAAATAGCACCAAGTCCCAGAGTGGTCGTGAGGATCAAGTGGCACAGTGCCTGGAACTTACTAAATGCTTATTTCCTTCTTACTCTTCATTTTATAGATGGAGAAACTGAGGCCCAAAACCGCACAGGTAATTAGTAACAAAGCCAGAATTCTAGACCCAAATCTAGTTCCCCTTCTTCTCCAACACAATTATGCACCATTACTCCCCTCCCCTCCCCCTATTTTAAATTGAGGTTCACAGAGAAGTGACTTGCCTGGAAATTTAAGTCTTTTGATTCTCTTGATCCACTGTTCATTTTGCTACATGAGAAAAACTTACTCTGTTTTAGAAGTTTCTCTTTTAGGGCTCCCACTGAACCTTTTATTGCTTAAACTATTTTGTACTTTGATGAAACTACTGTGCTTACAGAGGCCAAAGTAAAATGAGTTAAAAACGGACTTCAAGTATGTGAATGGTTATTTCAAGGGAAAAAAAAAATATTCTCCAGATGTTTTCCACCTCCTCCCAGGACAGAAAAAGAGGAAATGAGCTTAAAGTTTGGGGAGAGAGGTTTTTTGGAATTTTGGTATTAGGAAGCATATGTTAAGGTAGGGGAGACATAGCAACAGGTTACCCAAGAATGCTGTGAAATCTGCCCTGAGGAACTACTCTCTGAAGAGTGGGGTAAGCAATTGTTAGTCTGGGAGAGCCTTAAATGCCAAAATGAAGAGTTTATATTTTATTTTAGAAGCAGCGGGGAGCTATTGATGATCTCTGAGAAGGAGATGGACATGGTCTCAGGAATACTAGTTGGGCAGCTAGATAGATGGATAGAGTCAAGGAGAGACTAGAATTAGGGAGACCATCTGAAAGGCTATTATAATTAGAGTAATCTGCTGGAGGGGAGGGGAGAGTAAATGAAGGAAAAAAGAGAAACATGGAAGTTGTAAAGAAAATAGAATTGTTAATACCTGGGAAGCTAGTGAATCAGAAAGATTTTGGTTTTAAGTCATTAGATCATAAGCAAGTCTACTACTTAGTCTTAAAAATCAATAGCAAACTTGCTTATTTCAAAAATTTGGAGAAAGGAAAACATCTGATTCAAAAACTATATACTGGGTTGTTTGTTTTTCATTTAAATTGTTTTTGATAACTTTTGTTTTTACATCATCTATATTTCCAAACATAGCTCCTTCCCAGTGAGCCATCTCTAATAGCAAAAAAATAGAATAGAGAGGAAAAAAAAGGCAAGTAAGCAAGGGTAACTAGCATATTGAAATGAATGAAAAGCCTGAGAGACATAGTTTCTGGGTAATTAATAATCAATTTATTAATTAGATTAACAGATAACAGATTGAGATCAGTGTTTCTCTAAGGAACCAAAGACCCTACATGACTACTGCTGAATGTTTAAATACCCTGGAAAAGGAGGTGTGTGTGTGTGTGGGGGGGTGAAAATCAATTCTTATTGGTTAACAATTAATGAGAGAATGAATATTATAATTAGAGGTAGGCTTTTTTTCCCCCCTAATGAGGGACTGGGGAAAATGACTTTGATCATCTTAGTGCTCTGAGACAAAAAGGAAGAAATCAAGTCCAATCATACCCACCTCAGGCAATCTAGACAAAGGGCTGAAATTCAACTAGATTAGATTATCTTTACCCTTTCATTAGAAATAAACTTTCCCTGTTGGGTGGAGTCTCACCTAAGACTAAAGAGAATGTTTCATTGTCAACTCTTTCTTTTACAAGGACAGGACTTTGAATTGAGGAAATAAAAAGGAAAAAAATGGTTATTAATATAAGAAAGTAATCTCTTTTTTCCAATATCAACCACACATATTCAATTTTCCATACCTAAAGTCCTCTCCATTTGCAAAGAAAGAAGAAAGGGTCATTTTTCATCTCTTCTTCCTATCCAAACTTAGTCATTATAGATAGTTGGGTTTTTGTTGTTGTTGTTATTAAGACTAATATTGTAGCCACTATTTTTCTGTTTCTGATTATTTCATTCTGTATCAATTTGTAAGTTACAAATTGTAACTTTTCCCATGCTTCTCTTAATTATTCCTATTCATCATAAAAAGGATGTTGTCATTCTCCAGAAAAATTCTAGTCTGAATTATTAAACATGTCAGTTTGTATCTAGAAGAGAAAGAGCCCATTAAACTCCATTATAAATTTATTACACACAAATCATGTCAAACAAATTGTTATGCTAGGAATATGAGACTGGAAAAAAGGAAGAAAGGAAGGAAGGAAGGAAGGAAGGAAGGAAGGAAGGAAGGAAGGAAGGAAGGAAGGAAGAAAGAAAGGAAAGGAAGAAAGGAGGAAAGGAGGAAAGGAAGAAAGGAAGAAAGAAAGGAAGAAAGGAAGAAAGGAAGAAAGAAAGGAAGAAAGAAAGAAAGAAAGAAAGAAAGAAAGAAAGAAAGAAAGAAAGAAAGAAAGAAAGAAAGAAAGAAAGAAAGAAAGAAAGAAAGAAAGAAAGAAAGAAAGAAAGAAATTTGGGTTCTTCCTTTAATTTGGCCACTATCTATTCCTCCTAGGTCACCAATATCCTCAATTTCCAAGCTATCTCAGTTGCATACAGGTACAAACATATCGTTCATTTTAGCATCACCTATAAATCTTCAGCCATTATGATCTGAAATGCTGAAATTACTCTTTCAGATTAAAAGCATTACAATATTCCTTCTGCTTCATTCACTCAGTAAGTCAGTCGACTAGCATTTATTAGATGCTCACTCTAAGCACTGGAGATATAAAAGAAAAAATCAAAAACATCTCTGATTTCAAAAATCTCAGTCTAATGGAGGAGACAACATACAAACAATTATGTACAAACAAGATGCATATAGGATAAATTGAGGGATGGTTTCAGAGGGAAGGCATTAAGATCAAGAAGGACTTCAAAAAGTTTCTTGAAGAAGATGGAATTTTAGCTGAAATATGAAGGAAACCAGGGAAGACAAGAGGCAGAGATAAAGAAGGAAAACATTCCAGATATTGGGGACAAACAGGGAGAATGCTCAGTGTCTGGACATGGAATACCATGCATTAGGAGTACAGATCCTGCCTTGACTTACCTCTAAGCAGTCATTTCATCATTCCCTGATTTCCAGTTACACCTGTTCTAATTTTTTCTTCTCTTTGAAATCTTGGTCCTAGAGTTAATCAGTTCAATTTTACACTGTTTTCTGCCTCTCCTTTTTCCTTTTACCACTCAAGCTAATCCAAATCTGATTTGACCCCACCATATAATATTATTGTTTTGTTTTATTTGTGTGCTACCAGATATCACTGAAAAGGTCAAATAACTGTGCTAAGAGATTTTAAATATAACTTTTTATTCTCTCACTCCTGCATGGCAATCCTTTTACTCTTCCTCAGTTATCTCTTTATAGGACAACCTATAGTATCTGTTCTAAATCTCTTATTTAAGCCATCCTCTACCTCTTTCCTTTCCAGAGAAATTCTTGCTTAATTATAAGAGAAAATAAAACCATCCATTCTAAAGTCCATCTTATTCCCAATTTGATACTTTGAATTCCTTCAAAATCATCACCCATTCTCTCCTGCTCTACTCAAACATTTGAGAAGGCCCCTCTGCCCAAAACCAAGCCATCTATTACAGTTCTTATACTATACCTCTTCTTGTCTCCTTTAGTAATTTATTCCATCAATCACATCATCTTGACAAGTTAGTTATTCACCAACTGGATTTGAATTATCTTTATATTCTTTCCACTTTTATATCACCACTACTGTTAAATTTTAAACAACTTTACTCAACTCTGACATCTTCCCAAGCTATATACTTTACTTCTTCCTTCTTAAATCCATAAGATGAGATTAACAAGAAAGAGGTGTTCCTAATTCTGTTCATTCTTTGGTTGAAATTTTGTGCTGTTCTTTACTCCCTGTGTGCCTTTGAACAAGTGACATCATCTTTCTGGGCTTTTGTTTTCTCATCTCTAAAATGAGGGACTGGATTACTTCTAAATACTCTTCTAGATTTAAAATGCAATGGCACTACTAGACTTGTAGATCTGGTAAACCTTGTAAATATAGTATGTCTTTATTTTAGTTAGGTATTCGACAAATTTTTTTTGGACAAGATAGACAAATGTAGTCTGAATGGTAACTAGCATGATTAAGCAGCTGGTTAAATGATTCTATTCAATAAATGTTGACATGTATATATAGCAGCCTAGGAAAAGTCATGCTTTATGGCCTTGCCTTGTTCAATATTTTTAAACCAATAACTTGGATAAAGACATAGAAATATACTTATCAAATTTTCAAGTAATATGTCAGAAGTATTTTTATTATGTCACATAATAAAACAGAAATTTAAAATGATCTTTATAGCTTATAATAGTGAGTTGGAACCAAGCAGATGAGATTTGGTAAGTACAAAAAGACAGACTTACATTTAGATTCAGAAAAATTGAAGAACTATGTAAATGTAGGATGCATGAGACTTGAGCAATAACTATTCACTTAGAAAAGTGATTATATATGTTTATATATATAATATTGCCTACATCCCAGGATTAGCTTGTTGTGGGAATAAAAAAGAAATAATATATATTAAAGCATTTTGCAAATCATCAAATCACTATCAATAATCAATTGATAGTTTTAAAGAGCCTATAATGTATAATGTGATAGGCACAATGCTAAGTCAAAGAGAGATAGATATGTACTATCTATACATATATATGCAATATATATACATACATATATGTGCTTATATTATGTATTACCTTTATGCATATGTTCTGTTATAGGCCATAAGCATTTTGTAAGCCTTAAAATGCTTCATGGATAATGGTTACAGATGTTATGTATGGAAATTGACCTATTTACAGATAAGTTCTTACTCAAAAAAATCAGGGCTATTTAAAATTATAAAGATTGGTGTTTTGTGTTTAGGTAATCAGTATGCATAACTATCTATCCAAGTAGGAACTAGAGGGTAGTCAACATTCAAAACCATAGCTTGTGAGCCCTCACTACTGTGTTTATATTCAATCCTCAAGCACATTAGTTCAAAACAAAATCCTTTTAACCAAACAGCATAGCAAATAAAAATACAGAAATATCTCCCAAGACACAACTGAGTAAATACATCCATAACTTAGTACATCACCAATGAGGGGATAGTAGAAATTCATAAAAAAAGTTATGTCCCAGGAACACACACTAAAAATATGCAAATAGAGATACATGTGGCAAGAGGATATGCAAAAAGGGGAATATACCCCACTTTGCCTGGGCAATTGCATCCCCGGTAGAAATGTAAGGAACATATATGGCCAGGGCATATATAATTCCAGAGCAATTTACTCCTCTGATATTGCAGAGCTACTGATATCACAATTCTACTGTTTGAGTGTCATGTCTTAACTTTCTGTCATTTAAGTTCTGTTTGCTTTAATTCTTCAACTGTAAAGTGGACATAATAATAACACTTACTTTGAAGAATTGTTGTGAGGATCAAATGGGATGTTTATAAAAAAGCATTTAGGGACATCTAGATGGCACAATGAATAGAGCACTGACTCTGGAGTCAGGAAAAACTGAGTTCAAAATCCAGCCCCAGACGTGTAATACTTCCTAGCTATATGACCCTGAGCAAGTCACTTAACCCAAATTGCCCCACAAAAAAAAACAAAAACAAAACAAAACTAAGTACCTAGCACAAAAAAGACAATTTAGAAATGCTTCTTTGCTCCCTCCCTTCCTCCCCTGCTGTCTTTTCTGAGTGGGTCATCTTTGTCTGAATCATTCTATCTTTTCTCTATGGGGTATTTTTGTGGTCATTGTTGAGCTCTAACTGCCAAGCTGCTCTTTACTGCCAACTAGAAACTTAAAAATGCCCACAATAATGTTGTAATATAAGCATTTATTAGTAAAATAAGTATTAGTAAAGAAGGGGAAGGAACAAGCATTTATTAAGTGCCTAGTGTGTGCCAGGTATTGTGCTAAATGTTTTACAAATATTATCACATTTTATCCCCACAACAAAACTGGGAGATGGGTGAACCCTATTTTATGGCTGAGGAAACTGAACAGACAAAGGTCAAGCGTTTTGCCCAGCATCACACAATTTGTCATGTTTGACTCTCTGTGACCTCATTTGGGGTTTTCTTGGCAGAGACACTGGAGTGGTTTGCCATTTCCTTCTCCAGCTCATTTTACAAATGAGGAAACTAAGGCAAATAAAGTTAAGTGGCTCACCCAAAACCATACACCTTGTAAGGGTCTGAGACTGGATTTGAATTTAGAAGGTGAGTCTTCCTGACTCCAGATCTGGCACTCTAACCCCTGTGTAACTGAGATGCCAAGCATCACTAAAACACCAGGAGCTCTGGCAGGGCAATCTACACAAATTTACCATGTTCTGGAAGTTGTTTCTGTGAAAGTCATTCAGGTGTTAGTAACTTAGCTGAATTTTTTTCCCATCTCAAACTAGGCTAACATTCTTCACTTTTTAATAAAAACTGTGAAAGGTAATTGTTTCATAGCTAGAGAATACCATAGTAGATCAGAAATAACATTGAATTAAGAATAACAGATCGTATGAGTTCAAGTCTTAATTCTTCCACTCATTAGCTATGTAGCCTCAGATGAATTAATTTTTTTTATTTTATTTGCATAACATATGTGTGGGTAATTCTTCAACAATAACCCTTACATAGCTTTCTGTTAGAAATTTTTCCCCCCAACTCCCCACCCCTTCCCTAGATGGCAGGATATCCACCACATGTTAATTATGTTAAAATATTGGCAAATCGAATATATGTATACATATTTCCAAACTTATCATTGTTGTGCAAGAAAAATATTATCTACACAAACGATATATCAGATAAAGGAAACACAATGTAAGCAAACATCAATCAAGGAGTATGAGAATGTTATGTTGTGGTCCACATTTCACATCCCTCTCTCTGGGTGTATATGGCTTTCTTCAGTGAACAATTGGAGGTGGTTTGAAACATTTCATTGTTGAAGAGAGCCATGTCCCAGATGAATTAATTTGGCTTAGCTTTCTCATCAGTAAAAGGATGATGTTGGATTAAGTGACTTCTATCCTTAACTGGTTATAGTTAGGTGATGCTTATATCTGTTGCTTTCCCATGATGGATTAATGAGTGAACTAGAAAAAAAAAGTTCTATTTGTGAATATATAACTATTATTACTTGACTTTTTTGGTAGTTTTTGCTAGCTGAAACACAGCAGTTAGAAATTCATTCAAGGAAAGATAATCAATAAGTTCTGTCTCTATCACTTTATTACATTATCTTGATGAACAAAATATTACTGAAATTCACAACTTAAAATTACAAAATTGAAAGGTTATCAATTAAACATCTATTTATTTCAGTTTTTCAAATTAAAAAAAGATATTATTATTAAACAGAAATATTTCAAATCAGTAAGGTTTGTAATTGAGACTCCTATTAAGTAGATTAATGAATACATATCTTCTTGCATTCTTAATGTTGTCAAATAATAGGTTGATATATAGGATTCTTAAGGATGGAATAAAAAGAAAATATGAGTGAAGAAAAAAGTGAGAAATCCAGGAAAACAACCTCCCTCCAGAATAAAATTCGAGTTTTCTCTAGTTTTTCTATAATACCAATTTTAACAAATGTTAAAGATCTGGTTCCCTTTGAATGAATAGTATGACAAGCAGAGGTCTGAGTTTCATATACTTTAAATGTATCATTATTTTTTTTACTTTAATGATTCATAGGGTATTCCAATAAAAAAAAAAGCACATTCCCAATGTTAAATGAATACAATCTTAAAAGGAATTCATAGAACAAATTCAATAATATGGATTTAATGCACCACCTGGTGGTCCTCTACTGAAATTACATTTCATATACTTAATGAAATACTATCAAATTCCAAGGCAGCTCCTTTCTTTTGCTTTGATGAAAAGGAGATTCATATAATTTAGATGTATGACACTTCATGGACTCTGTGTCCATAAACAAATTGTAGTTCAGTGAATGGAGTGATAGATCTGGGATCAGGAACATATGAATTCAAATCTGGTATCAGACATACTAGTTGTCTGATCCTTGATAAATCACTTATTTTCTATTTGCCTCAATTTCCTCATTTGCAAAATAGGAATAATTACCTCTTAAGGTAGTAATAAAGATCAAATGAGATAATATTTGTAAAAATCTCTTAGCACAGTTTTAAGTATGATTTTTGTGAATATATTCAGGTGATATTTAGGGCAGCATAGTAATGTAAACAACCCCAACCAGTGCCTGAGCTGTCTTCTAACCATAAAAAATCAGTGTGTTGCTATAATTCCCCAGTGGTTGTGATATCTGAACTACTTATTAGATAATACTTTCCCTGAACTACCAATCTAGCAGCCAAGTTAGTTCCTTCCTGGAGGAATTCATTCCCAAAAGACTGCAGTACCATTGGTCACCAAAAGACACTCAGCCACAAACATCTAAACCACTCTCTCCCTACTCTCACCCCACATATAATAATAGAAGAAATATTCATGAGTGTCCATCTTTTCTTTGCCTTTTTGTAGGTTATTCTTTTGTTCTCTGCTGAACACTTTTTACTTTATTCTTTTTCCCCCTTTCATCCCTATACTTCCCCAAGCAAGGTATAGCCAAATACACATAGATTTACACACACACACACACACACACACACACACACACACACACACATACACACACATAAACACATATCTATATACACACATACATAGCTCTATATACACACATACCCACACATACTCAGACACTTATGCATGTATATGCATTTATCCATATGTAAACTTACATCTAAAACAATAATAATATGGTTGACATATAATGTAGATTTCTCTCCTTATTGAATCTATATTATATGTCAACCATATTATTACTCATGTCATTCTTAAACATATGCTATACATTTCCATATATAAAACATAAACAATTTGTCTATTTAAGTTCCTTAAAATTAATCTTTGATATTGATTCTGTTAAATTTTCTTTTAATTAATTTTTAAAATTTAATTTAAATTTAATTTTAAAAAGAAATTAAACTCTTTTAATTTAAATTCAACCAAATTTAAATTTGGTTGAAAGAAAGTCCTGAAAATCTGCAAGTTTGTTGAATGTCTATTCTTTTTCATTCAATATTATGGATAATTTTGCCAGATATATTTTTCAGCCACAAGCCTACTTCTGATTGTCAACATATATGATTCCAGGACCTGTGGTCTTTTATCATGACTTTTGATTAATCCTGTACAATTCTAATTGTAGCTCCGGCATATTTGAATTATTTTTTTTCTTGTTTCTTGCAAAATTTTCTTTTTGATCTGGGAGTTTCAAAATTTGGCAATAATATTCCTATATGCTTTATACAAAGGTTCTCTTTAAGGTGCTGATCTTGAGTTGCCCCAAGTCTTCTTGATTTTTCACCAGTCTATGTTCACCCTAAAGCATGAATTTGTTCTGTTTATGGGGAAAATATGGAGAGCTTGAAATTTACTGACCTACTCCAGCATTTTCCCAGAATCCTCTCTCTTATAGACTTCTACTTCTAATCATTTCCCCAAGTTCCTCTTGCTTATCCTAGCTTTTCAAGGTTTGGCCAGGGAATTCTGAAACCTCATTTTTACCCTATATCAAGGAGATTGGAGAAAAAGGACTATGTGTCTGAGAACCTTACTCCAAGCTATATATAAACAAAGGAAAACAAGGGAATCCTGTTGTTGTTGTTGTTTGGGGGGTTGTATAAGAGGCTATCCACACATTCATCAAGATCATTCTCAGTCTACAACCCTTGATTCACTAAGCAATTAGGATTAATAAGAGCTCAGTCTTGAGTACTCAGGTCCTTCTCTCCTCCTATGGTTCCAAGGCCTACCTCAGATCTAAAGGTTGTTTCCTCATTGGTCTTAGCTCATTCTCCTCTGATGCCTCAAATAGAGTCCCAGGTTTCAATATCCACTATCTCCTAGCATTTTGTACACCCAAAGTTAACTATCAGTCATCAACATGTCAAACAGAAAGCCTCAATATAATCAGAATGGTTTTCTTCTCCTATTCCCAGGAGGTCAACCAGGAAGTCTCTGTCTTAAGGGCAAACAGAAGGAAATTTCAAACCTAAGCTTCCATTGGCTAGTCTTGTTACTTCCTTGTCTCTTTCAGGAAGCTTCTTGCACATCCTGAGCACATGCTTAGGCCAATTTTACTTTGCTACCCTTTTTCCACGATTTATTAGCAAAAATCCCAGTTGCTTTCAAAACAAAACAAAATGTATAATTCAATAGATAAGAGGGCGATATACTGGCACAGATTTCATGTTCAAATAGATAAAATTTACTTACAAATAATGTTTTCATAAATCAGACATTTATCAAATACTATGAATTTGCTTAATAAACTTTTCCCTTCATGAAGAATTCTAAGGTAAATTTTAATTTAATGATTGAAGTCTAGTTGAACAATAGTAATTTTTTTTCAGCTGTGCAGTTTTACAGATTAGGAAACTGAGGTCCTTAAGAGGTTAAGTAATTATCTAAGATTTCCCAGAATTAACGAAATATAAAATAAGGAAGTTTTACTGTAGAATTAGAAGAATCACAGATTTAGACTTCAGAGATCATGGAGTCCAATTCCCTCTATTGCAAGTGAAGAAACTGAAGCACAAAGAGATTTAATAGTTCCAAATATCTAAGGTTGAGACAAGATATGGACTTGGCCTTCCTAACTACAAGCCCAATACTCTATCCTTTATACCATCTAGCCATTTAATTTATTCAAAATTAAAGTAAGAATGGCATTTCAAAAAGATAATAGAAATAATAACACTATACACATTTTCTCCAATTAGGAAGGTATCTCCTGTTCCTTAGTGGCCTCAATTTTCACACTTAACTGACAGAATTGAAGTAACTGAGGCATCCTTTTAATAGATGAAAAAACTGGTCTTTTAAAAACTACATCTGTTCATCTTGAACTGAACATCTGTTCATCTCAAATTACAGATTTTTCAAAGTATTATCATTGTTTCTTTTAAAGCTTTTAATCCCAAATTGGATCTTTTTTTTTTAAGGATATTGCTTCTTTCACCAACACTGCTTCCGTTTGCTGACTTAACCAATTTCTTCCTGTAACATCCAATATCTTTTTTCAACCCTTTTCCATTTCCTTTACAGTGACTTCTAGTGGAACTGTCAATTACTCTGACTTGTTCTTTCAGACCATCATACCTCCAATAGGATCAGTCTTCAGACTTTCACAATATTGATGTGCCCCTTTCCTTCCACAGGTGATGGCTGTTCCCCTGACCCCTCTACAGCTACTGGGAGTGGTGATCCTCATTTATCTCAGTTTCATCAGGTCCATTCATGGCGGTGCTTATTATGGGATCAAACAGCTTCCACCTCAAATCCCACCTCAGATACCCCAATACCAGGGCCTGGGACAACAAGTACCTCACATGCCTTTGGGCAAAGATGGCCTTCCCATGGGTAAGGAGATGCCCCACATGCAGTATGGCAAAGAATACTCACACCTACCCCAGTATATGAAGGAAATTCCACAGGTGCCCAGGATGGGCAAGGAGGCAGCTCCCAAGAAAAGCAAAGGTAAAATCAATTAATAAGTACTTACTAAGAAACAACTGTATATGAGGCACAGTGCTAGGTGCTAGGGCTATAAATACAATGAATATGAAACAATCCTTAGTCACAAAACTCTTACATTCTAGTGGAGGTAGGGAGAGAAGTACATATATAAAATACAGCATAAACATAAAGTAAATACACACACACACACACACACACACACACACACACACACACACACAAAGTAGTTAAATAAATATGTTAACTTTGAAGTGAGAGAATTAGCAGAAAGGGATCAGAAAATTCTCCATGCAGAAAATGAATGCCTGAGCTAAATCTTAAGGGAAGAGGGTGATTCTATGAAGCAGGGTTAAGGAGAAAGTACATTCCAGACATGGAGGAGAGCCCCCTGCAAAGGGAGATAGAGTGATGATGAAAGGAGGAAATGAAGAAGAGAAAGAAGGTCAATTTGACTGGATTGCCATTTGGAGGGAAAGTTATCAAAAGAAACTGAAAAGATATACGAGGACCCAGGTTGTCTAGGACTTCTAAAAGCTAAACAGAAGAATTTATATTTTATCCTAGAGGCAATAGGAAGCCAATAGAGTTGGTTGAATAGATACTTGATGTGGCCTATCCTTCAGGAAAGTTACCTTGACTACAATATATAGGATGAATTAGAATGAGCAAAGTCAAAATAAATAACTACTTTCAAATTATTTTTTTCTAACAGATGTTTCTTAAATGAATGTTATGGAGGGACTACTGTGATAGGAACTGGATATACTGGAAAACAAAGATAAATAAGGCATTACTTTTGCATATAAGATAATGGGGCTTCAGATTTCCTCATCTGTAAAATGGGAAGGTTGGATTAGAGAGAATCTGAGTTCTCTTTGGTTTAGAATTGTGACCCTGAGAGTAGGGAGAGTGAGAAAAACATATTTCAAATTTTACTTTTTAGTTTTCTGTTCATTCTTATAAAATACCTACTGAGTATCAGGCACTACATCTTGGTGTACAACTGTACAAATTGTACAGCGATACAAAGTATACAACTGTACAAAGAGTTATAACATAAGACACAATCCTTAGGGGGTTTGCCTTCTAAAAAGAGAGAGAATAGACAATTTATAACAGACAACCATTTATTAAGATCATATCACATGCTAGACCTTGTACTAAAGCTGGAAATATAAGAAAGGCAAAAACACTTCCCTCAAGGAGCTCACAATCTAATGGGGATAACAAGTTGCCAGTTGATACACAACATGCAAATAACATTATACATGCAAGTTAGACATCATCTAAATAGAAGAAAGGAAGAGGGGAAAGAGAGAGCCTGGATGGCCCTCCAACTGAGCTTTTTATAAAAGGGTACCAGGGAAGGAAAGAAGTAAGAGATGAGGGGCAGCTAGGTGGCGCAGTGGTTAGAGCACCAGCCCTGAAGTCAGGAGGACCTGAGTTCAAATCTGGTCTCAGACACTTCCTAGCTGTGTGACCCTGGGCAAGTCACTTAACCCCAATTGCCTCAGCAAAAAGAAAAAAAAAGTAAGAGATGAGGAGGGAGAACTTTCTAGGGATGAGGGTCAACCAAAATCTTAAGGGATACCCAGAGTTAACAAGCATGACCTGGACCCAGCAAAAGGAGACTGAGAAGTGGTCAGCTAGATAGAAGGCAAACCAAAAGAAACTAATGTCCCCTAAACCTAGAAGATCTGGGAAAGAGGATGATCAGTTGTGTCAAAGGTTGCAAAGAGGTCAAAAAGAATGAGACCTAAGAAAAGGCAATTATTTGACAATTATGAAATCATTTTTAAAAAATTAGAATCAAGGGGAAAATGATGAAAATCACAATTATGAAGTTTTAATTATGTGCCTATCATTGTGCACAGAGAATACATTCAGAAAAAGACTCAAGAAGCTCATTTTCTACTGGGGGGAGGCATTATCTAAAAGAAAATGTTTAGCTAAAAGGTAGATGGAAAAATCCTGAAAAGCCTAAGGGAACACATACCAAAGAACCCTACTTTCTTTATTCTCTGATGTTATAATTTAATACAAAGTAGTAAATTAGATTCCCTTAAGAATAAGTAGAAAGTTACAGTCAATTTTTGATTGTTTAGGGATTGATCATTCAAACTGTATTTACTTTTCCTCTTTTCCCTACCAATACCTCCATTTTTGGTCATTATTGTACTTAGTAGGGTCAGTACCATTCAATTCCTGTGTTTTGAACACAGGAAAAGGAAAGATAAGAACCATATCAAGTCACTTTGTTCCTTATTAGCAGCTGTGTATATATAAAAAATATCATCACCAGAAATATATATATTAAATATATGTATATATATACACACATACATACATGTATAATAGTAAATTGTGATATATTTATATATTATTATGTGTGATAATATGTAATATTATGTATACATAAAGATATAACAATGTATCTTATATGAAATAATATTTATATAATATATTGTTACATATGATAATATGTAAAATTATGTGTGTATATGTACACACACACACACACATATATATATATATACATATATATATATATATAAAGATATGATCAAAAAGGTCATAGCTATTGACCAGAATGGGTGTTTGGTATTGTCTCAATATTTCATTAATTTATGGCCCAAATTAGCATAGTAAACAAATTTTTTTTGCATTTTTAGTTTATCTCAATTTCATTATTGTTATTATTATTATTATTATTCCTGTTTTTGGTGATGATAATCATTTAGTCACACATTTCATCTGCCTTTATGACTAAAATTAGACTTGTCACAAAGAATTAAAATATTGATTGAAATTGATGAAAAATTGTCACATTAAGGAATTTAAGGGAGAAAAGACTTAAGCAAGTCTCTTTGTTCTAGAGAAAAAGGCATTATGAAATATTACCAACTGTTCAAAAAACAGAATAATTCTCTTCTTTTGTGAGGAAGTGTAAACATGATTATCAAAAATCCCAGGGGCAGCTAGATGGCACAGGTGACAGAGGAAATCAGGAGGACCTGAATTCAAATCTAGTTCAAATCCAGCCTCAGATACCTAACACTTACCAGCTCTTAATTTAACTCCAATTGACTAAACAAATAAATTTTAAAAATATATATTCCCAGCATACTGGTCTCATCCCAGGGAGGTACAGTAGAAAGAATACTAGAGTCAGAGGATCTAGAGATCCCATCTCTGACAAAAACTATCTGGGTGTAGTAAGGAGGAAGAACAATGTTGTTTCATTAGCTAGCACTGAAGAAGAAAAAAAACATCGGTGCTTTTCATATTCTAAAACATGCTTCAATGAAGTGTCAGCTTTATTCACTATAATTCTAGAAATGCATAGCATACAGTTCCAACTCTTTCCATTCCTGTTCTCTCATCTTACTAAATAGTGTCTTAATAGCAAAACTAAGCAGGATTTCAACTTTGTTGAAGTTAAGACAAATGGAATGGATCTCACCATGTTCTCTCTCTCTCTCTCTCTCTCTCTCTCTCTCTTTCTCTTTCT